>VDFB02101189.1:0-59736 GCA_007258455.2 Sequoia sempervirens
AGTTACTTGGGCTTTGGGACCAAATTTTATTATCTCACATATCTAGTTGGAGAGGAATCATGGGATTTTTCAAGATGTGAAGCTGGTTTTTCAACACTTGTGGTGGAGGATTCTTCATTCGGTGGGAGAAACTATTGTAGCTAAGTGTGACTTGGCTGAGGGTGTGGATCTAGGAGAGATTTCCTTTTGTACTCATCTCAATCTTCCTCTTCAGAGGGGGGCTACTCAGAGTGTTGGTCAGATCTAGAGAAATAGATGTCATCATCCCCTTCCAAAGATAAATAGGGAGGGGCGTTGGTGCCCTCCCCCTCAAGGTGTCTTGAAAATCAGCATGGATGGTTCTTCTCATGGAAATCTTGGTAATGTTGGTATTGCAGGTGTTGGGTGGACTAGTTTTGGGACTGTTGAATTCATCTTTTCTATTTATAAGGTTTGGTATACTAACAATGTGATGGAGCCTCTTTCCATTCTATGTGTTATGGAGCGTGGTTGTGCTCTTGGGTGGAGACAGATCATTTGTGAATCGAATTCTTAGGTGGTAGTGACTTTGTTGAAGAGGCGACAATTAGAGGATGTTAGTTGGCATTTGGTTGTTCTTATAAAATAGATTCTTAATTTGTATGCTTCCTTTGATTTTGTTTCCTTTTGTCATATTCCATGTGAATGGAATGGGGTTGTGGATTGTTTGGCTAAATGGGCTTTTGATCATTTGCATGATTGGAATGTTGTGGATAGGGGCCAATTACCCCTGAACTTGTTACAAAAGTTGGACCAATTAGTGGCGCTTGATAGGGATGTGTAATTCCCTTGCTTTGTACTGCTCTTTTTTGGATTGAATAATTTTTTACCCCTCTTTTAGTGAAATTTAAGCTTATTAATAACAATTCTAGGGTATGCAAGAACAAAAAGAGATAGAAACATGGAAAAAAATTAGATAGTGAAACTAACTTGATTCTTCACATCGGTTGGATCCTTAGAACTAATGATGGAATGAATAGTATAATGCAAGTGCCAAATAATTGTAGGAGTGGAGGGTCAAACATTCCTTATTCTAATCCAATGTAGCATAGTAGATGGCTTGAAATTATTTAATGAATACTTTAAATCATGTTTGAAGGGCCTAAATAAGAAATGGCTAGTAAAGAATATCCATCATTTTTATTCTACCTAAGTAATTGGTAGAAATTAACTTCTAAACAAAAATAAATAAAATTGTTACTTTACTAAATAGACTAATGGGTTAACCATTTTCCAAGGATCTCACGCCCTAGATGGTTAGGTTTTTTTCATTCATCTTTAAAGATAAACAAATGATATATTGGGCTACCTTGTTGACTTACAATATGCATGAAAAATAAAATAGAAGTCGAGGATACAAGAAGATACTTAATGAATTTATGCATTTTAGTCTTGATGGCTAGAAGACCCAAATTTCTAGGATTGACCAAAAGTTGAACTATTAGAGTATCTCTTAGAAAAGTGAAGGTGTGTGACTATTATTCTAAGCTAGAGCTCAAGGGAAATGAAAGGAATTTTGAAAGAGTTTGTAATGTCTTTTATTTCTATTTAATATAAAAATGGAAGGAGATATGAAAAGTGATTTTTTGTAGAAGTTATTATGGGCCTTCTAAAATAATAAATTGGTTCATTCAATTTCAAAATTTCTCATACATCAAAATATTGGATTCATAGGTGCACCATTCATATTGTATGTTAATGATAATAAAAAAAATTATGTGAATCCACCAAGGATAGAGTAATATCACTTGTTTAGTTGAAATCTATGGTCATAATAATAGGAGGTTTAAATTTGAAAAAGTATCAATAATGAAATAAAAAATTATGGTAGTTTTTATTTTAATTTTAGATGTCAACTATCAGTAGCAATTGTATGGAAGTGGAGGACATAATTATCTTGAAGAAATAATAAAGGGAAATGTTTTTTTCTTGGGTTTTTATTTTAGCTAAAAAATAATTTATGAGATAGTAGAGAGGATAGAGTTTGGATAATTGGTCTTATTATCTTCACATTTTTCCATCCATTATGATCATTAAATGAGCAAGTAAAATCATTTGAATAAGCTTATCATATATCTATAAGTATTGTTTAAGGTAATAAGTGGCCTTATTATATTCATATATTCATAAGGTTGTGAATATATTATCTCTCTTACTCATCACACTTCAAATTCATTGGGTTTCATAGGTTAGATCAGAAACATTGATATGAATTTAGTTACAATTTTATAATACAATATCTAGTGTAAATGAGAACTTGTGATATTGTTAAAGATGGACAATATGTAAAAATTGTGAAGAAGATTTGTGAGCCTTATTAGTTACATATGATGGTAGATTTTCTTTTGTTACAATTTAGGGAAAAATCTTGTAGGTTTCTATGAAACTATCACTAATTTCTTTACAAGGCATGAAGTGGTTCAAAGATGATATCTATAGTAAAAAAAAAAACTCTACTTGGGGTTATCCATCTCGTTAATCTGAGGATCTTTTATTCTTTTCACTTGCTTCTCTTATGCATCTTTTTTAGACCCTTGTGGAGTATTAGCTTCGGTAGTTCCAATGAGAATTTTAATGGATTTTATTACATATTTTAATGTTCTTGGTGATGATATGTATTTAGCCACAAAACATAAATATTTTATTACCCAAGTAAGAGCAAAATTGCATCTAAAAAACAACTTAAAGAATGTATCAAGCTTAGGTAACATACAATGAGAATGCACCAAATAAGTCATTCCTCTAATGGTTCAAGACACAAAACAAAGGTAGGACCTAGTCAAAGGCATGCATCTCGATAACACACTATAAGTATAGATCACAATGTTTAGCATACAAACCATGAAGATGAGGTTTGTTGAACATATTAGACCCATACAATGATAATATAATTCTATATGAAGACATAAATTTTAAGAGTTGAGAAAGCTTGTTGAAGATTATGAGAATAAAATAATGTGATGATAGCTCTATGTTAGTAAGAGTACAGTCACAAGGGAAAGTGTGAAAGTATATGATGGAAAAATAATGGAAGATGAAGGGCGGTAGAAAGAAATTCAGAGTTAGTGTCTGATAAGAAAGGGATAAACCATGTAGAGATGGGTTATATTACATAGATGAAAATTTGAAGGTACATAAGCCAAACACAAATAATAACCAAGGAATATTCATCCAAACACATGAAATTCATCACAATACATCATGGCTTAAATTAATAAATGATAGTCATAGAAAGATATAGTGTTTCATGATGAAATATAGTGAGGCTAAACATGAAATAAATTTCTATGAGTCATGACAGTTCAAATGGACAATGACATTCCGTGGCATTTAAATGTGAAGGGGATGTTGACAATCATAATGGAAGCGATTGCAAGTGATATGACTATATAAGACATGAAAGAGACCTGAGATGTTTTGGAGTAGAATCATGAAGTTGTAAAAGCTATTGATGATAGCCATAAAGGATATATCAAGCTTGTTTATAATCATAATATGCACAAAGGATTTCAATCAATGAGATGAGAGTTAGTGGTTATAATCATAAGGTTCAAATTCACCTCAAAGTGTAGGCCTAAATTTGTTTTAACAGAATAATAGAGGTCAATTTTATATGACAATCACAGTCATCTAAGTAGTATGACAGTTATCTATAATGTCCCCTCCTAGTTAGGTATATGCGGTCTTGACCTCTAGCCAATTTTTGAGTTCCAATTGGCTAGGAGGTTTTGCTAAGGGACTTAGTTCCATTTGAGTTAGAGTTAATTTTTGGGTTTAATTCGATGACTAAAGTCATTTGGAGGAATTATTTTAATATTTGGCTAATGTTCTCAAATGTTATATTTTAAAAGTGACTATGACTTAAAGTTAAAAGTGAGGGGTTAAAAAGGGGACTTAAAAAAAAGTGACCAAGGCGCCTAGTCTAATCACTTTAATGTGTTTAGAAGTTATAAAAAAAATCAAATGTCCCCCTTCTTGGGCGTCCCACCAAGGCGAGTATCAATAAATATAAAATGTTATTATTTTCTTAAAAGCTCAAAAGAGAGTACGGCTAGGGTTTGGGTGCCCATCTCAAAGCCAAATAATAAAAGAAGCTTTTGAGTCATTTTAGGGCATGTTGGTTTTGGTTTTCGAGAATACTTCACGACAACTTGGTTGAAGCTAGAGCTTGTAGGGCGAGATTGGGACAACAACCCTCAGTTTCAACACTAGCCTCGATAGTGAAAGACCTGCTCAGGCTGGTGTAGTGTGGTTTCACCTCAGGTTCATCACAACAGAGCTTTCAAGATGAATATTTTTAGATCTTTTGAGAATATTTCTACAGGGTTTTAGCTTGAGATTTACTTATTGGGTCTGTTGTGTGTATTTCCTTTAGTTTGGTGCAATTTTGGCTTGTTTTAGGAGAATAAATTTGCAGTCTAGAGGACCATATTTCTGCTCATATCTCAATTTTGATGAAGGGTTTCAAAACGGGTCTTTGATAGATCAAACCCTCATCCTTGGGCGACCCCTTCAAGACAAGTTTTGATTTTTTTTTAAGATTCATATTTTTAGAAGAAATCGCCCAGTTAGAGAGGTGCGACTTCCTTGGATCCTATACATGGGTTTTTGGGGGGTTAAAAAGTCTACAATCAAGTTATTTGAGGTCTTATATGCATAGAGGAATCGCCCATCATAGTAGTCGTAGTAATTGGAGACTTGGTTTTTGGGGAGGTTTTCAAGAAGACATCAATATTGTTGTTCAGGAGTTTTTACCAAGTCTAAAAAATGTTATTTATGATGTTGTTAATGATTCTATAAATTTGAAACTTCATTGAAGAGAAATTAGAAAATTTACATTGTTGTAGGAAGTGTTCTTTGTAAGAAAAAAATTGCATATCTTTCATTTCTCTGTTCATGCTCTCTATTGTTAATTCTTGGATATTGTTAAATCTCTCAAAATACTTTGCAAGAACAAAAAAAATAAACACATAACCCAAACAACACTTAGCCATTAGAAGGAAACAAAATTGAAAACAATTTTTTTTGGGGGTAGTTCATTTTAGTGGTATCAGAGAAAAATTTATCTTTCCATCCAGTGGTTTAAGATCTTTATGATCCTAAGTGACAGAGAAAAGAGGTATCAGGAAAGAAACAGAAAAAAAAAAAGCTACTAGGACCATTGGCCATCATCAAGTGAAGGGCAGCCAATAGAGCCTTCATCCAGTGGGTCATCAAACACCAAAAAAATGGGTGATAGGAATGGAGAAAATAAGAGAAATGAGAGAAATGAGATAAATGAAAGAAATAATAGAGATGAAGCACCTATGAATAGAATAACTCTCCTTCTTGATGCCATTGTTAGGGGGTAGTCGAGGGTTGATCAATGACACCAGGAGGCAAATGATAGACTAGCCGATTTGGTCCAGTTGATAGATCGATTGGGACAAGGCAATAGAATGGATCAACAAATTGTGGGAAACCAAGTAGCAATGGCTAGACCTTTAATGCCCAACTTTCCACCCCCAAAGTAGCTCCTGTTAATCAAGAGCTCACCTTGTTGGAGCAACAAGAACAACTTACACATGATTGGCTTGATGTTGGACCCATATTTTAGATGGATTTGCCACTCAAAGATTATGTTGATCTATAGATGAGGCATTCAACTCACAGAGAAAACAAGGATCAACAAAATGAGCTAAAAAATAAAGTTGGGAAGCTTACACTTTCATATTTTGATAGATCTGGGAAGATGGTAGCCAGAGCTCGAGTGCAAAAATTAGACACATACTTCACTTTGAACCTGATGCCTGAAATGGAGTCCATACAATATGCTTCAATTCACTTAGATGGTATTGCACATGAATGGTGGTACAATGGGATGATTACTTTGGGACATGCATAGATTACGTCCTACAAAGTATTTATAGAAAGACTTATAGAATATTTGACAAGAAAGATCATGAGCTACACTTCAAGGAGTTAGCCCAGCTTAAATAGGGGGGTTCAATAGATGCATACATTGTTGAGTTTTAGAAGCTTTCAGTTTTGGTGACTGACATTTCTGAAAGAAGATTTATTGTATTGTTTATAGATGGACTTTCAGATTCACTCAGGGTTTGGATTAAATTCTTCACTTCTCATAGCCTCCATTAAGCTATCAAGAAGGCTAGAGGTATGCAAACTTTTGTATTTAAGAGTCGGTTTCAAACTAAGAGTTTGCAGCCCAAGAAAGATAATTTTAAGAAAATCATTTCAAAGGATTCTAAATAGCCAAAGAAGCAATACACAAGGCTTGATAATGAGACCCTTAATGAGCTAAGGAGGAAGGCTCTATGTTTCACTTGTAGAGATCCTTATTCATAGGGTCACAAGTCTGCTTTGAAATCCAAGGAATTGTTGATTGAGTACCAAACAAATGATGAAGAGGTGGCAGAAAATTCAGAGCAGCAAACTAAGTCTGAAGAAAGTGAAGAAGAGAAGGGCCCAGAGGAGGAAAGGAAAGAGGAAAATGACAATGTGACATTTGCACAGCTTCATAGCTTCCAAAAAAATGAGTCAATGCACATAAGATGAGTGATAAAAGGGCAGCGAATGATTGCTTTGATAGATATAGGAGTCACCCATAACTTTATTGACGAGGGACTTGTTGCACATAGAGGGATCCAGACACAGGAAGTCAATGGCTTTAAGGTTATGGTAGCGGATGGGTTCACAATACATTGCAATCATATGGTACCACAATTGAGCATCCAGTTGGGCAGCCATGAAATTAAAAAAGACTTCTATGTGGTGAGCATTGGGGATGTAATACCCCTCGTGTTGTTGATACTCTTTGATACTCTTATGTGTTGGTTTTGTACTTGGTTTGTGATGGTCATTACTTCACCAGATTAGTTGTGTGTGGATTTATAGTTTGGTTGGTTTGTTGCACTTGACATTACTTATGATGTTTGATGATACATTATGTGGTGATTACATTATTTGGTTATGCTATGGTTTTCTTTAATAATATATATGGTGATGATGTGATTCTATATTGCTTTGGTTTCTGATGTGTTTGCTAGTGATTCTTGGTGAAATGATGGAGTGGCATCACTCGCTCGTGAGTGCCCTGCTACCCCATGATTACCTTTCACGATGTGTCTGCAATGGAGATTTACATGCTACTTGACATTTTTTCCTATGCAAGATAAAGGTACAGGACACCGACTCCACCTGCTTGATAGGTCTAAGTGTGTCCCATAAACCCAACAGGTATGATGTTGAAAAGAGAGTTGATAAGAAAGTGTCCCCATCCCAAGTCTGTCACCTCGTTGTGAGTCTTATGGTGTCATGGTTTTGACCTTGTCCTTGTTTTAGTATTGTTTGTTGTTGATTATTTATTTTATTTGTGGATAGTTGTTATTCAATTTATCTTTATTTTATATAGGATTAATTAATGTTGTTTTGTTGATATAATTAATTGTAGGTGATTGTAATTTAGTTAAAGGTTTGGATTTAAATATTGTAAATTAATAGTTATTTAATTAATTAAAAGGTATAAATTAATTAATTTAAATAAATAATGTTTTATGATAATTGTAAATTATCTTTTTCAAAATATTAATATTATAAAATCTAATGATAATATCATGTGAGGATAAATGTGAAAATAATGAATTTTTTATTTAAATTTGTGAGATAAGTGTGAGCTTTTAAAGCAAGAAAAAGGAACCAATGCATGTTGTGGATTTTTGAAAAAAAAAGAGCTCTATTTATTTATCTTTATTTTATTGTGAGAGGAAGAAGTTTCTCTATACACAGGAATGGTTTTTGGGTTTTTGTTTTCTGAAGAAGTAACAGTGGTTGAAGAAAATATGTGTGTTCTTCTCTGTTAAAAATTGTTATTTGTAAGGAAAAATAAAATATTGATCCAGAAGTTAGCTAAAAGAAGGAATTGGAGAAGGAACTGCAGAGGAAATCTATTTTTGAAAGAGGAAGAAGAGTTGTCGTGTTTGGATTTGATATCAAATGAAGGACTCTAGGTTTTTTTTGATTTATTAATTCTTTTGTTTTTGATAGTTTTGTAAGAGAAATGAAAATCATATCTGCCATGTTTGAAATTGATATCTATGTTTGAAAATAAATTCTGTTGTTGAAAATTTGTTTGTGTCAAACTTTTAGATCTTCTGTAGAAAACTATTGGGAAACCCTCTGATCTTTCTTCAACAAAACTAGTTATGAAATTCTTGATTTGAAAAGAAAACAAATTGATTATGGGGATTATAATTACATGCCTAGATTTACAATTTGTTTGAAAGGAAATCAGATTTATATGTATTTTAATTTATTTTAATATATACTTTTGCATATATATATATATATATATATATATATATATATATATATATATATATATATATATATATATATATATATATATATATTTATTTATTTATATCAGTTTGCCAAAAAATATATATATGTATTCATTCTATTTTTTTTATATAAATTTTTTCTGTGTCAAAAAAATATATATACAAATAGGTCTATTTTCTAGTGTTTTTGAAAAAAAAATATAATATAAAAAATATATATATAAATAATTAAAATATATATATTGTAGGGGTGGAAGGTCAGTTGTCGCCACACCTTCCCACTCCCTACCGTGGGGGCTACTCGCAGCCTTGGTGAGGTTGTGGCCTCCCCATAGGGAGGTTCGCAGTCCCATATGGCTGAGGCCGGTAATAAAGTTTTTAAAAAATTAATTAAAAATCATTTAATTTTTTATTTAATATATATAAATATATGTATATATATGTATATATATAGACATGTGTATACAAGTGTGAAATATACAGTGAGTATATGATTAATTTCATCATGTAAATTATAATATATGATTTTATTAATATATAATATATATACGTATATATGTGTAATCGCACGCATATACACACACAGATATATATATATGTATATATATAAATAGGAAAATATATTTTTATATATGTTGGTGTTGTGAAAAGTTAAATGATGGATTAAATAGCAAGTTGATTTTACGAGGTGATTATTTTAATTGAAAATAAGTATTATTTATTAAATTAAGTTGGATGATTTTGGGTGAAGCGATTATTTATTTTCTTGGACAAATTGTCTTGTCGAATTATTGTTGAGTCAAGTATGATTTTCACTTGATTGGGTTATGCCTTGTGGGAAAAAACCTTAAGTCAATTATCCTTCTATAGGAGCTTAAGTTGCTTAGGGGCTTCTAGAGGTATGGGGAAATGATGGGTATTTATGATCTTTTAATTTGATATTTGTCCCTATTTTTTACTATAGTGGTGATCTTGATTTTACGTTTGGGTTGTACCTTTTCTTATGGGTGTTGATTCACATGATTTTGGCGAGATGGTTTTTCCTCGCGGTTGTTTTATTTTGTGGTTCAGTGTTTTTGTTGGTACAACTCCTTGGTATTGGATTTTATGTTTTGGGTTTCTAGGGAGAGTGGCTCTACGTGGGCGTCGGTGCACAAAGGGGCTGTCGGGATAACCCACGTTAGAGTTAGAGTAAAAAGTGATAACCTAATTAATTAATTAGGGGGTGGGTAGTAAAAGATTAATAAGATAATTATGGATGCCTCGTTTGTCTATTAGGACTTTCATAGACTAAAGGTGGGTTGAGAAGGTCGTGGTTGGAAAGATCATTGCCTCATCTCCACGAGAGGTTAACGATTTTGCACGAGTCACCCTATGGGGCCGATGCCTAGAGAGGCTGTCAGGATAACCATAGATGGGGGTGGTGCCTAGTGAAAGGCAGTTAGGATAACTCATGTAGGATTGTGCGATGACACTCTCCTCTAGCATTCCCTTGAGTTATTGTTATTGCTAACTTCTGGAAGTGGTCTATTGATATGTTTTGGTGATTTAGTGTTGTTATATTTTGGAAGTGGTCTATTGAGATGTTTTGGTGATTTATTGTTGTTATGTTTTGGGTGTGGTCTTTTGATATTATGTTTCCTTTTTGTTCTCTTGCTTTTTATGTTTGGAGTTTAGTCTTGTGTTTTATGTTTGGATGTTCTTGGTTGGGGATCCTTCCTCATTTACTCCTAGCACGGGGGTGGTCAGGTGGAACGTGCTACGCACCCCGTTGGGTCCCCTATGATGCAGTTGTACCATTCAGTGCAGAGTTTGTAGATGCAGTTTGATCCAGGGTTCATATGTTACCAAATGTATATTTGTACTCTAGATATATTTTATGTATTGATGTATTATCACTCCCACATGTGTTGGGAAGACTTATGATGTAATTTTGTATATGTGTTCATTGAGTTATACTAGCAGACTAATGTAATGTATTATCACACCATGTAAATCATTCTAGAACTACAATTTGTAAATACTCTAATGTTATGTTGTATATGTGGAAATATGTACCTTATATTTCCATGTTTAATTTATTGTAATTTGCATGTATGGTTTTATATGGATTATTCTTATCATTTTGGTTATCGTTAATGAATGTTTTAATAAAGATATGTGAATGAATGAATTACGTTATTGGAAATTTAATGTTCATCTCTGAACTTTGTTACGAGATAGTTTAGGTAATGTCACCTCGTGTACCCCAAGGAACTTAGGTGTTTAATGTGTAATCATTAGCTATGTTAATTGCATTAGTAAACTTAAAGTACATTCTCTATGTTTTTAAAAAAAAATTGTTGTGTTTTTAGTTGTTCCTTTGGGGTTTGCACAATGGGGCATTACAACTTTGTATCAGATCTAGGTTTTTAACGTTAGGTTCTTTGGGTATTTTGTGTCTGTTAGGAAACCTTTGTGTTAACTCTTGATCTTGCATACCCCTAATTGATGTACAGGATCATGCCTCAGGGTAGAGGTTGTGGGGCCAACTACCAAAGTCCATCACCACTGAGTTCCCACAGTTCAGAGTGTGAGGAATGATAGATTTCTCAAAACAATCTGTCAGGTGGTGATCAGAACCCAGTACAACCAGGTTTAGATGGATAGTTGCAGCATTTATTGGAGAAGATACTGGGTCATTTAGGCCCTAGACAAGTGGAAGAATAGAGGTTGGAAAGGGAAAGGGAAAGGTCACCTAGACATGAGGAAATAATAGCTGATTAGGATGCAGTGGTGGTGGGTCACATGAGAGACCTGTTAAGAGCACGGCCTCCCACATTTGATGGCTCTGGTGGGGGTCATGAGGCATAGACGTGGTTGATTGACTTGGATAGATGCTTTTCTATGCATCCCTGTGGCAGTAATACCAGGGCTAGGTGTGCCATCATGCACCTCAAAGGCTTCACATCCACTTGGTGATGGCTAGAGGAATAGAAATTACATATTGACATCAACATGGTGACTTGGGGATTGTTTATGGAGAGATTTAGGGCCTGTTTCCTTTCTGATCACTAGAGGCAGCATAGAGTAGATGAATTCCATGAGTTAAGACAAATGGCAATGTTTGTGGAGCAATGTGAGCTTCATTTTTATGAGCTCAAATAGTATGCAGGGATTGGTAATTATGAGGCAATGCTTGTGCAGCGCTTTGTTAGGGACTTAAACACCCAAATTAGTGGTGGAGTTAGAGTCTTCGAACCAAAGAAAATGGAGGTGGTTATTGAGAAGGCTCATCTTGTAGAAGAAAATTTGGCAATGGAATTGGGAGGTCACACAGGAGTTCAAATTGGCAATGTTCCATCATCAAGTTTTGGTTCTAGAGGTGGACAGCCTCAAGTTGCAGGGTCTTCCAATAATTTTTGGGCACCCTCTAAGGGTGGTCCACAGCAGCAGCAACAGTCACATCCCAAATAGAAAAAATCACAGTCTCAATAGGGAGACAGATCTCAGAGTAGGAAGAACTGAAGTTGGCAGTGAATTAGACCAGATCATTTTGAGCAACCTGCACAGAGCACATAGTCGACACCTTCATGAGGTAGTTTTCAGCAGTCGAGTGCACCATCTAGTGTCAAAGGATTTGGGTGAGGCACAGGTTGTTTCTCTTGTGGGAAACAAGGAAATATTTCTAGACAGTTTCCACAGAGGAGCACTTTAGGTTTTATTCAGAGACCAGTTGCTTCTGAGCTGACAGTGGGTGATGCAGGTAGAGCACATCGAGTGTTTGTGGCAGTGGACAATGAGCAAGTAGAACATCAAGGAATTGTAATCAAGACATCAAGTGTGTTGCATGGCACTAGTATTTCCATTATGTTTGATTCTAGAGCATTTGATTCATTTATTTCTCCTTCAATAGTAGAGTGTTGTAGATTGGTGACAGCAAGGCAAGGAAATAAGTGGCAAGTTGAATTGGCCTCCAAGGCTAAGGTAGTGTTTGATTCTCTAGTACAGGGTTGTAATTTGCAAATTGGATCACTCATGACTACAGTGGACCTCTGAATCCTACCTCTTGGTTCTTATGATGTGGTTCTAGGTATGGATTGGTTGAGTGCCCGCCATGCCATAATTGATTTTCGACGCAAGGTTGTGCATTGTTTTGATGATAGGGGTAATGAGGTTGAGATCATTGGTGTTCAGAGACCTAGCTCACTACGTTTGATCTTAGCCATGCAATTAAAGAGGTGCTTCAAATAGGCTTTTCAATTGTTTTTTGTATCTGCTAATGATTTGGACTCGAAAGAGAATTAAGGGATTTCATTGGATGACTACCCTCTTCTTAAGGAATATTTTGATGTCTTTCTAAGTGAAATTCTAGGGATGCCACCAAAACGTGACATCAACTTCTGAATCGATCTTGTCCCTGGAGTTGAGACTATATCTCAGGCTCCATATCGGATGACAACATAGGAATTGTAGGAGCTTCATTTGCAGTTGGAGGAACTTTTAGAAAAAGGATTCATCCATCCTAGTGTTTCTCCTTGGGGAGTACCAATTATATTTGTGAAAAAGAAGGATGGTTCACTCAGATTATGTATTGATTATAGGAAGCTTAAAAAATTAACGATCAAGAATAGGTATCCTTTACCGAGAATTGATGACTTGTTCGATCAGATAAAAGGAGCTCAAGTTTTCTCCAAGATTAATCTTAAATCTGGTTATCATCAATTACATATAGCTGATTCTTATATACATAAAACTACATTTCGCACTCGATACGGACATTATGAGTTCACTATTATGTTGTTTGGGTTAACAAATGCACCATCAGTCTTTATGTGCCTTATGAATGAAGTCTTCTGAACCTATTTGGATAAGTTTGTGCTTGTGTTTCTCGATGACATCCTGGTTTACTCTAAATCAATGGAGGAGTACGAGGAACATCTAAGACAGGTATTACAATGTTTGAGGGACAATCAGTTGTTTTCCAATTTGGCTAAGTCTGAGTTCTACAAAGAAGAAGTGAAATATTTGGGGCACGTCATCTCAGGTGCAGGTATTGCAGTGGATCCATCAAAGATACAGGCTATTGTTGATTGGCCAGAACTCAAGAATGTGCCAGAGATTCATAGTTTCGTGGGGTTAGCGGGCTACTATTAGCGGTTTGTACAGGGTTTTTCTAGGATCACACATCCCATTGCTTCCCTTCAGATGAAAGGGAAGAAGTTCATTTGGACTGATTAGTGCCAAACAACATTTGAGACCCTTAAGGATAGGTTGACTAGTGCACCAATATTGGCAATGCCTAATCCTACTGGGGATTTCATTGTGTGCACAGATGCTTCCTTAGAGGGCTTAGGATCCGTCTTGATGTAAGAAGGTTGTACAATTGCTTATGAATCCCACAAGCTCAAGGATCATGAGCTAAATTACCCCACACATGACTTAGAGTTAGTCGTAGTGGTTCATGCCCTTGTGAGATGGAGGCATTTCCTATTGGGTCATAGGTTTGAGCTTCACAGCGATCATCGCAGTTTGTAATACATTTTTACACAGCTGAACCTGAATGTTAGGCAGAGAAGATGGATGAAATTCCTCTTTGAATATAATTTTGAGATCAATTATGTTGAGGGAAAGGAAAATGTAGTGGCGGATGCTTTGAGTTGGCAGAGACATGAGATTTTTGCAATGGCTCTCAAGGTGGATTTGAGGAGTCGGGTCCTTGCAGTACTTCCCACATATAGCTGGTATCAGGAAGTGAAGGTTGAAATTGAATCAGGCAAAGCTTTGGAAGGAAATTTTGCAGGGTATTCACTTGAGTCTGATGGTCTTTTGAGGTATTTGGGTTGCATGTATGTGCCTTCTGCTGAGAGCCTTTGGACTCTAATTATGACTAAGGCACATCGAGCTCCCTATTCTGCTCACCCGAGAGTTAAGAAGATGTATGCAGATCTCTGTACACTGTACTTTTGGGTTGGCATGAAGAGGGATATTGCAGATTTAGTGGCTAGGTGTTTGGAATGTCAAAGGGTCAAGGAAGAACACTAGCATCCCATAGGTCTTTTACTGCCGCATCTCATTCCGAAATGGAATTGGAACATAATTTTAGTAGACTTTATTGTGGGATTTCCTATGACTTCTTAACGACATGATGCTATCATGGTCACAGTTGACAGATTGACCAAGGTGGCACACTTCTCCCTCGTCTGATCATCTTACATTGCTTCTTCGGTTGCTAGAATCTTCATGGAAGATATTGTTTGTCTACATGGTATTTCGTGGAGAATCATTTCTAACAAGGACCCAGTGTTCACATCTACATTGTGGACATCATTACAGCGTGCCTTAGGAACTCAACTGAATTTTAGTTATGCCTATCATCTTGAAATAGATGGTCAGACAGAGAGGGTTAATCAAGTTCTTAAGGACATGCTTTGTATGTACGTGATGGATCAACAGTCACGTTGGGAGGATTATTTGCATCTAGTGGAGTTTTCCTACAACAATGGGTATCATAGATCGATTGGTATGGCCTGCTTTTAGGCGCTTTATGGTTGTCCCTACAGGACCCCATTAAGTTGGGACCGTCTTGAGGATAGAGTTCTCTTAGGTCCCGAAATGCTTCAGGACATGGAGCAAAAGGTAGCTCACATCAGAGAGCATCTTGTGGTAGCACAAGATAGACAGAAGAAATATGTTGATGCACATAGAGTTGACCACCAGTTCTCTATTGGTGATCAAGTCTTTCTAAGAGTGCGACTGTGAAAGAGCCCAATTCATTATGGAAAGGGTTACAAGCTCGCACCTCAATTTTTTGGACCATTTGAAGTTCTAGAAAGGATTGGCCCCATTGCTTATCACCTAGCATTGTGGCCCAGTCTATCGCAGATTCATGATGTTTTCAATGTTTAAGTTTTTAGGCCATATTATCTAGATGTTACTCACGTACTTGATTGGAATTATCTACAGGTTGAGGATGAGTAGCTAGCACTCGAGCCCGTGCTCATGCTACAGCAATGAAGACTCACCCTCAGGGGCAGAGATATTGAATAGGTGTGGGTTCAATGGGACCCGAATGATGAGACTTCGATGACATGGGAGGATGCATCCCGTATTAGAGAGGCTTACCCATATTTATTTAGTGGTTGTTCATGGGGGGGAGGATGTAATACCCCTCATGTTGCTGATACTCTTATGTGTTGGTTTTGTACTTAGTTTGTGATGGTGATTAGCTCACCGGATTGGTTGTGTGTGGAATTATAGTTTGGTTAGTTTGTTGCACTTGACATTACTTATGATGTTTGATGATACATTATGTGGTGATTACATTATTTGGTTATGCTATGGTCTTCTTTAATAATATATATGGTGATGACGTGATTCTATACTACTTTGGTTTCTGATGTGTTTGCTAGTGATTCTTGGTGAAAGGACAGAGTGGCATCACTCACTCACGAGTGCCCTGCTACCCCGCAATTACCTTTAATGATGTGTCTACAATGGAGATTTACATGCTACTTGACATTTTTTCCTATGCAGGATGCAGGTACAAGACACCGACTCCACTTGCTTGACAAGTTTGAGCGTGTCCCATAAACCCAATGGGTATGATGTTGAAAAGGGAGTTGATAAGAAAGTGTCCCCATCCCAAGTCTGTCACCTCATTGTGAGTCTTATGGTGTCATGGTTTTGACCTTGCCCTTGTTTCAGTATTATTTATTGTTGATTATTTATTTTATTTGTGAATAGTTGTTATTTAATTTATCTTTATTTTATATGGGATTAATTAATGTTATTTTTTTTATATGATTAATTGTAGGTGATTGTAATTCAATTAAAGGTTGGATTTAAATATTGTAAATTAAAAGTTATTTAATTAATTAAAAGGTATAAATTAATTAATTTAAATAAATAATGTTTTATGATAATTGTAAATTATCTTTTTCAAAATATTAATATTATAAAATCTAATGATAATATCATGTGAAGATAAATGTGAAAATAATGAATTTTTATTTAAATTTGTGAGATAAGTGTGAGCTTTTAAAGCAAGAAAAAGGAACCAATGCATGTTGTGGATTTTTGACAAAAAAGAAGAGCTTTATTTATTTTTCTTTATTTTATTGTGAGAGGAAGAAGTTTCTCTACACACAAGAATGGTTTTTGGGTTTTTGTTTTGTGAAGAAGTAACAACAATTGAAGAAAATATATGTGTGTGCTTCTCTATTAAAATTTGTTATTTGTAAGGAAAAATAAAATTTTGATCCAAAAGTTAGTTGAAAGAAGGAATTGGAGAAGGAACTGTAGAGGAAATCTATTTTTGAAAGAGGAAGAAGGGTTGTTGTGTTTGGATTCGACATCAAACGAAGGACTCCAGGTTCTTTTTGATTTATTAATTCTTTTGTTTTTTATAATTCTGTAAGAGAAATGAAAATCATATCTACCATGTTTGAAATTGATATCTATGTTTGAAAATAAATTCTGTTGTTGAAAATTTGTTTGTGTCAAACTTTTAGATCTTCTATAGAAAACTATTGAGAAACCCTCTGATCTTTCTTCAACAAAACTAGTTATGAAATTCTTGATTTGAAAAGAAAACAGATTGATTATGGGGATTATAATTACATGCCCAAATTTACAATTTGTTTGAAAGGAAATCGGATTTATATGTATTTTAGTTTCTTTTAATATATAATTTTGCATATATATATATATATCAGTTTGCCAAATATATATATGTATTCATTCTATTTTTTTATATAAAAATTTTCTTTGTCAAAAAATATATATACAAATAGGTCTATTTTCTGGTGTTTTTGAAAAAAAATATAATATAAAAAATATATATAAAAAAAATTATATTGTAGCGGGGGCAGGTTGGTTTTCGTCATACCTTCCCACTCCCTACCATGGGGGATGCTCATAGCCACCACGACTGCGCACAGCAGCTGAAGGCTGCTAGGCACAGCCTTGGTGAGGCTACGGCCTCCCCACAATGAGGTTCACAATCCCATAAGGTTGCGGCCGGTAATAAAGTTTTAAATCTTGTTTTTAATTAAAATCATTTAATTTTTGTTTTAATATATATATATATTATGTATATAAATATATGTATATATATAATATTTAATATATATGTATATATATATAGACATGTGTATATGGCTATGAAATATACAATGAGTATATGATTAATTTCATCATGTAAATTATAATGTATGATTTTATTAATATATATAATATATATGCGTAATCGTGTGTATATATATATAGGAAAATATATTTATATATATGTTGGTGTTGTGAAAAGCTAGATGATGGATTAAATAGCAAGTTGATTTTATGAGGTGATTAGTTTAATTGAAAATAAGCATTATTTATTAAATTAAGTTGGATGATTTTGGGTGAATCGGTTATTTATTTTCTTGGAATAATTGTCTTGTCGAATTATTGTTGAGTCAAGTATGATTTTCGCTTGATTGGGTTATGCCTTGTGGGAAAAACCCTTAAGTCAATTATCCTTTTGTAGGAGCTTAAGTTGCTTAGGGGCTTCCAGAGGTATGGGGAAATGATGGGTATTTATGATCTTTTAATTTGATATTTGTCCCTATTTTTGACTATAGTGGTGATCTTGAGTTTACGTTTGGGTTGTACCGTTTCTTATGGGTGTTGATTCACATGATTTTGGCGAGATGGTTTTTCCTCACGGTTATTTTATTTTGTGGTTCAGTTTTCTTGTTGGTACAACTCCTTGGTATTGGATTTTATGTTTTAGGTTTCTAGGGAGAGTGGCTCTACGTGGGCACCGGCGCACAAAGGGGCTGTCAGAATAACCCATGTTAGAGTTAGAGTAAAAAATGATAACCTAATTAATTAATTAGGGGGTGGGTAGTAAAACATTAATAAGATAATTATGGATGTCTCGTCCACTTGTTAGGGCTTTCATAGACTAAAGGTGGGCCGAGAAGGCCATGGTTGGAAAGATCGTTGCCTCATCTCCACGAGAAGTTAACGATTTTGCACGAGTCACCCTATTAGGTCGGCGCCTAGAGAGGTTGTCAGGATAACCATAGATGGGGGTGGCACCTAGTGAAAGGCAATCAGGATAACCCATGTAGGACTGTGTGATGACACTTTCCTCTAGCATTCCCTTGAGTTGTTTTTATTGCTAACCTCTGGAAGTGGTTTATTGATATGTTTTGGTGATTTAGTGTTGTTATGTTTTGGAAGTGGTCTATTGAGATGTTTTGGTGATTTATTGTTTTTATGTTTTGGGTGTGGTCTTTTGATATTATGTTTCCTTTGTGTTCTCTTTCTTTTCATGTTTGGAGTTTAGTCTTGTGTTTTCTGTTTGAATGTTCTTGGTCGAGGATCCTTCCTCATTTACTCCTAGCATGAGGGTGGTCGGGTGGAACATGCTACGCACCCCGTTGGGTTCCCTATGATGTAGTTGTACCATTCAGTGCAGAGTTTGCAGATGCAATTTGATCTAGGGTTCATATGTTACCAAATGTATATTTGTACTCCATATATATTTTATGTATTGATGTATTATCACTCCCACGTGTGTTGGGAAGACTTATGATGTAATTTTGTATATGTGTTCATTGAGTTGTACTAGCAGACTGATGTAATATATTATCACACCATGTAAATCATTCTAGAACTGCAATTTGTAAATACTTTAAAGTTCTGTTGTATCTATGGAAATATGTACCTTATATTTCCATGTTTAATTTATTGTAATTTGCATGTATGGTTTTATATGGATTATTCTTATCATTTTGGTTATCGTTAATGAATGTTTTAATAAAGATATGTGAATGAATGAATTACGTTATTAGAAATTTAATGTTCATCTCTTAACTTTGTTATGGGATAGTTTAGGTAATGTCACCTCGTGTACCCCAAGGAACTTAGGTGTAACACCCCTCCTTTTTGTGCTCTGTTAATCAGGCGATGTTTTTCTATGTTATGCTTCGATCATGTTAACACGTGAATTAATGATGCTTTATGCTTTGATTATTTTAATGATGTTAGCTTCGTCAGTCAGTATTACTATATTGGTGAAGGGGACGGGATCACATCGCTCACAGGCGAGCGCCCTGTGATTCCACGATTTTCCCTTCACTGCATGTTTTAACTATGTTATATGCATGGTCGACACTCGTGTTGTTGCAGGATGTAGGTACAAGATGTTGACTCCACCTGGTTCCACAAGTCTGAGCGTGTCCCTTGTTCAATGGAAATCGATTGGGAGATAGTAGCTAGGTTTTTCTGTGTCAAGCCACTACCCTGGTCTTAGTGTGTCATCGGGTTGTAGTCGAGTTGGTTGTTTCATTGCCCATGTTACTTTGGTCTTTATTTAGATTCAAGTTTTAATGGATTGCATTATTAAACTGGTAATTTAATGCATTTGGTTGTAATGTTAGGAATGTTATTTACTTTATTAATTAATTTAATTTAATTAATAAAGTAATCTAATCCTGAATTAGATTTATTTTATTGATTAATTAAATTAATTGTGTGGAATTGATTAAGTTATTCCTTGAATTAAAAGTGTTAAAAGATTTAATTCTTTGGATTGAAAAGAAAATGTTAAAATATATTGAATTCAATTTGGAATTGGAAATTGTTTTAAGTTATTTCAAATGTTTTCAATGCAATGACTTTGGGGTAGAAAAGATATTTTCAGAAATAGTTGACTAATTTGGGGAAAAGATATTTTGAGAAGATTGGAATTTGAATTGAAATTTGAATTTGAGATTTGTATTTGAATTTGAAATTAGAATTGAATTTGAGTTTACAATTTAATTTGAATTGAATTTGAATGTGAATTTGAAATTTAATTTGAAGTGGGTTTGAATTTGAATTTGGAAAATTGGGGGAATATATTTCATTTGGGGGTTTTTATTTTTGTGTGTGTGTTTTTTGGATGGGAAAAATGGGTTGCAAAAGAGGGCTTTTTGGATTTTTTTTTGGATGGATTCTTGGTTGAAGGATGAAGATCTTGGGAGGAGATTGGAAAAGATTGAAAGCATCAAAAGATCCCTCCTCAACTTGTTCTTCAAGTTCTTAATACAGGTTTTATTCTAGTTTTGTTTGAAGCTTTGAAATCTTTGTTTCAATTTGAATGGAAGTGTAGGAAAACCAATCTGAAACCTTTTGAAATCATGGAAAGATTAGAAAATAAGTGTGCAAAATTTAACAATAGGAATCAAACAAGAACACATGGAGATCTTGAAAAAAATCAATTTGAAGTTGAAAATCTCCATCAAGAATTTGTGCAAAATTGTAATTAAACTTTTTCTTGTCTTATTTGTATTATGTAGAATGAATTTCCTCTATTTGTTCTAGTTTTGGAATCAATTTCTAATCATATATATATATATATAATACATATATATATATATATATGTTGTGTGTGTGTATATATATATATATTGATATGTTTATTTTAAAAGTATTCTGGGTTTTTAAAAAGAATGGAGAAATGCGAACAGGGTTCCATATGCAATTTTCATGTTTTTTTTCATGTGAATAAACAAAATTTAAAATGAGGGTTTGAGGGCGGCGGCGGCCATGGCCGCCACAGTGACCCCCAAGGGAGAGGCCACTGCCTTTGGCAGTGCCGCCTCCCACAGACTGTGGGGGGAGGCGCTGCCACTGGCAGCGCCGCCTCCTACAGGGGAGGTCAGCGCAGCCAAGGCCGCGTCCCTCCTCTGTGGAGGTCGACGCGTCCGGCGTGCCCTAGGTCTTTTTCGTTTTGTTCTTTTTTTTATTTTATATATTATGTTAATATAATATATATATTATATATATTATAATATATAAATATTATAATATATATATATAATGAATTTATTTTGCTTTTTAATGTTATTTTATTTTATTTTTGTTATTTAATTTATATATATAATATATTATATATATATATATATTAAATATTATATATATGTATATACATTATGTATATTGTTAAATAATCAGAAATTAAATAAAATATTGTTGGAAAATTAATGGAAAGATTAAGTATTTTATTTTTTTAAATATAAGGAATATTAGCATGGAGATTTTATGTTTCTTTTAATGAGTGCAATGGATTTTAGAATTTAAATTGATATTTTTTAAAAAAGTTTGCTTGATCATCAGAATTAAATTGAAGAAATGAATGGATAAATAAGTGATTAAATAAAGTAAATATATATTTAATATATGTTTGAATATAATTATTGGAGATGGTTATTTAATTGTATTTAATGTGAAAATGAACGTCATTTTGAAAGGGTTCTATTTAAAAGGTTTATTAGAGCATTATGTATTGTGAAAACGTAATTAAATGAATAGTTTCAATTCTTTAATGCTTCCAATGCGATGGTATTTATTTTGGGAATTTGCAATAAGGTTAATTAATTGATTGAATTAGGCATTGTGTCCTCGCGTGACTTGGATTTAGAATATCCTAATGATAGGTCACTAAATTACCTGAAATGCTCCCGAGGAGTTTGTTCTACGTTGTGTTAATTCATATCATTGATTTAAATTGGTCAATTTAGGTGTAATTTGTATTTCGTTTGAAAGATCCTAGCGTTTATATTAAATGTAACTAATAGGATTTGAAATTCCTTTAATAATGTTCATCTTTATCAAGTTGAATTAAGAATGGTGTTGTAGTTTTATGAAATACGTGAAAATTCATTAGTATAATTGTGCTTGAATTGGAAGGCATAGGCAAGTTGTGATTTTTGAATTAGGGCTATTGAACTTTGGCAATTAAGGTTAGTGAAAGGATTAAATGTTGTTAAGGGTTAAGGCTTTATTCGAGATGAATATGGTTAATGTGTTTCAACAACTTGTTTGACTTGAAGGGATTTTGAGGTTCTTGAAAGGGTAATTGGTTACGATGTTACTCTAATGGGTAGAATGTTATTTTAAAGATTTTATATTCTATTGCCTTAAATGGTGAATAGGGAATGATGTTTGTTTTATATTGCAAGGAACAGATGCGGTTCATGAAAATCATAAGGTCTAGAATGTATTGGTATAGTTAAAAGATTAAGTGTTTGATGTGTTTGGGTACTTTTGTACTGGTTTTATGAGAAAAGATTGTTTGCCAAAATTACATGTTTAAGCATTGGTGAACGTGCGATTATATGATTGTGGATTTTAAGTCATTTCTTGTTGTCATTGTATGGGCAATATTGTTATGGCTGTGAATTTATGAGTATGCTTTGATTATGATGTTAAATTGTATTGAAGTTGTTGCTCATGTAAGTCTTCCAATTGCGTTCTTGATATGTTGCTTCTCTTATGATTTGTTATTATCTATCTTAGATTGTGTGTGAGTTAAGCTTCAGAGGGAACCTAGTACTTTGAACGGGCTATGTGACCTTGTGATCCATGGTTGAGTCGGGTTATTAGTTCATTATGTGGGTTGTTGTTATGTAGTCAACCTTGTGTTAGCCTTGGGTAGTGCACGTTTTGGTTTCAAGTTTTGTACATCCGTAGGGATGTGTTACCTGTTAAGTTGTATTGATTATTTGTGATAAGTGTTAGTGCATTTTCTACCCTTGGCATGTGGTTGAGTTATGTGTTGTCAATAAGGGAGTGGCTTTCAACGAGCGCCGGGCCCAAAGTGGTTCCAGGATAACTCATGTGAGAGTCAGTTAATTAAGTGAAAATTAAAATAACTTATACTAGGGAGAGAGTAGCTTTGAACATTAATAAGATAATTTAGCCTCGCTCATTGGATCAAGGGCTTGTACGAGACTTGAGATGAGTCGGGAAGGCCTGGAATGGCAAGATTGTTATCTTGTCTTCTCGAAAGATAACCGATTTCGCTCTAGTGTGCATATGGCACCGGGTTCGTGAAAGGTTACCAGGATATCCCTAGAAGGGGGCCAGGACCTAAGAGAACACCATTGGATAACCAATGCAGCCTTTGTGATGACACTCCTCCTATGACAGCAGTCGGTATGGTGTTGTATCGTTGGTTTATTTTGTATAGTGATTGTACTCGATTTTGTACTCTGGAAGCATTGTAACCATTGTGTTAGGTGATGTGGGTTTTTTCCTTGATTCAGTTTAGTTTATGGGTTAGCCTGTGTCTAGTGGTAGATGGTCTTGTCTAGGAAATCCTTGTTACTATCTCCTAGCACGGGGGGTGAGCCTTTTGGTTTCACTTGGTTGGGTGGAATGTGCACCTTCCTCTGTTGGTTTTTCTCTTGCTCGTGTGGATGAGACTTTCATGTTGGAGAGCTCGTTGGATCCAGATGCCATTCTGGCTTCGTTCTTTTCAGTTGATCTTTATTCTTTTACCCCTCATTTTTCATCAAGGTGGAATTTGTAATTTGTAATTATGCTCTTTGGAATTACCTCATTCGGGGAATGAGTGTTGTAATCATATTGTTTAAATGTTGTTAATTGGAATCTTGAGGTATTTATGATCCTTGTTGTAATTTATCTTGTATGGGATGTATGTAATCTTAATTATGTAAGTGATTAATGTTTTGGTTCCTTTTGATGTTAATTGTTGTTTAGGTTTTAATGTAAACTTTGTCTCGTGGCCTTAGAGGATGTTGGCAATGTGTATTCATCTTACATGTTATTTTGTACTTAAAAAAAAAAAATTGGTACGTTTAAGTAGTGAATTGCAACTTCCTCTAGGGTTGCGTGGTGGGGCATCACATTAGGTGTTTAATGTGTAATCATTAGCTATGTTAATTTCATTAGTAAACTTAAAGTACATTCTTTATGTTTTAAAAAAAAAAAATTGTTGCATTTTTAGTTGTTCCTTTGGGGTTTGCGCGACAGGGTGTTATAGGGGATACAAATGCAGTGTTGGGTATCTAGTGGCTACAACATTGGGAGAGATTGTGCTCTCAATTTCCAAACTATGGAGTTGAAATTTAAATATGGAGGAAGGAATTTGGTTTTAAGAGGTTTATCAAATGGTGGACCTCATGTTGTGTCATTTAAACAGATGGAGAGACTCTTCAGGCATGATCAGATTGAATGGGAAATGGAATGCATTGTGATGCCTACAACTACTAAAGAGGTTAAGATATCTTATCCCCCTCAGATACAATAAATCCTTACTAAGAGAATTAAAGTGATTGGAAGTCTACAACCAGGGAAGCCACCTGATAGTGGAATCAAGCATGTCATTGAGCTAAAAGAGGGGGCTAAGCCTGTCATCACCTATCGTCATCCTAAGAGACACAAGGATGAGATTGAGAAAGCTATCCAGGAGTTGATAGAGTTGGGGCATATTAGACCGAGCAAGATTCCATTTGCTTATTTTGTTGTGATGGTTAAGAAGAAGGATGGGACATGGCGTATGTGTGTGGATTACAGGGAGTTAAACAAGAAAACAATTAAGAACCGATACCCCATCCCTCGCATTGATGAGCCGATTAATGAATTGCATGGAGTAGTTTACTTCTCCAAGATTGACTTAAGATCGGGCTATCATCATATTAGATTACGGGAAGAGGATGTGGAGAAAATAGCTTTCATGTGCCACTTTGGGCATTTCAAGTTCTTAGTCATGCCATTTGGCTTGAAAAATGCACCAACAACTTCCGAATTGTGTATGAATAGAGTTTTTTGCAAGCAGCTCCATAAATTCGTTTTGATATTCTTTGATGACATCTTGGTTTTCAGTAAGTCATGGGAAGAGCATTTAAAGCATTTAGATGAAGTACTTGAAATTCTTGAGAGGGAATCACTATTTGCAAAGGAATCTAAATGTGAGTTTGGCATGACCAAGCTGCTCTTTTTGGGGCACATCATTAGTGCAAATGGAGTGTGGGTTGATCCTGAGAAAAATAAGACAATACAAGACTGGCCACCGCCCACTAATCTATCTCAGCTTAAGGGGTTCTTTGGGCTATACGGTTTCTATAGGAGATTTGTAAAAGGATTTTCACAAGTGGATACTCCACTTATTGATTTGACAAAGAAAGGGGCTTTCACATGGTCTGATTCAACACAAAAATCCTTTGAATGATTCAAGGAATTAATGATTTCATGCCCAATACTAGCAATTCCAGACTTTACCAAACCATTTGAATTGGAATGTGATGCTTTAGGTGAAGGAATAGGTGATGTCCTAATGCAAAACAATACCCAATAGCATATGAGAGCAGAAATTTGAGAGGGGCTAAAAGAAATTACTCAATATATGACAAAGAGATGTTAGCTATAATGCATGCTTTGATCAAATTTAGACAGTATCTTGTGGGAGGTAGATTTTTAGTCAAAACGGATCATAACAACCTTAGATATTTTTTGAATCAAAAGATCTCAGTGAAAGGCAACAAAAATGGGTTAGTAACTTCAAGCCTTTGACTTTGATATCGAATATGTGAAGGGGAAATGAAATGTTGTAGGTGATGCACTCTCCAGAAGACCTCACTTGTGCTTAATTTTAGAGATAGTAGTAGATTGGAAGGAAGCCATACAAGCTGATTATGCAAAAAATTATTTCACGAACAACATACTAGACAAAACCTTGGTTGATGATAAGTATAGTGTCAAGGATGAATTGATAATCTACAAGGAAATAATACTTCTAGTGGCTAAAAAAAAGTTTTTGGAATAGGTTTTGAGGGCTTTCCATGACACCCCACTAGCTGGCCATCCGGGTTTTTACAAGACATATAGGCAGATCCATGAAAGGTTGTCTTGGAAAGGGATGAAAGATGAAATAACTAAGTATGTTTGTGAAGGCCAGGTGTTTCAACAGAACAAAAATGAATATACATTACCTACTGGTTTGTTGTAACCACTTCCAATTCCCATGCAAAAATGGGATAGTATCACTATGGATTTTATTACAGGACTTCCCAAAGTTCAAGGGAAGGATTGTATCTATGTGGTAGTAGACAGGCTAGCAAAATTTTCTCATTTCTTTGCTATATCAGTTGGTTTTACAACACTATAGGTGGCATATCTCTTCTTGAAGGAAGTGTTTAGGCTTCATGGGGCATCCAGGAACATCATTAGTGACAAGGACAACAAGTTTATGATTTTTTTTTGGAAAGAACTCTTCAAAAAAATTGGCACAAAGTTAACTCATAGTACTAGCTATCATCCTCATGTAACACCTCGCCATGCAAACCCCATTGGACACAACTACTACATTAACAAAATAATTATTATTTTTTGAAAGAACATCAATTACATTAAACATAATTAAATAATTAAAAATTATTATAAACCATATGACAACAACCTAGTCCCATGGGGTAACATGGTGCACTACTTGAACAAACCCAACAAACTAAAACAATAAACGAAACCAAACTTAACAAATAATGGAAGCGTAAATAAACATAACATAAATATAACATTCATACAACATGAACAAGATAGATAATTAAAACATAAATAACAAATTACCACATCCAACTTTTGAGTTCAAGGTTACATTCGTGGAATATATTTCCACAGATACAACACAACGTGAAAACAAAGTTACAATACAAAGCTACTTCCCTTATAACATTGGGAAGGGTATAACATAATACAATAATACAATAATGAAGAGTTGAATTCTTTAAAAGCACAATCTTCTTCGAGCGAAGCTCTAACAAATCTACAATTGCATCTACACCATGATCACTACCTAGGGACCCAATGGGTGCATTGCATGTTTCCACCCGACCTTGTGAACCCGAAGGAACACCCCCATGCAAGGAGTCGATAAGAAAGAACCCTTGGCCACAAAATCAAAGAATAAAGGAATAACACCATATAAACAACAACAATAATAAACAACTCCAGAGGAAACAAGAACAAGGGAAAACAAAGGGCCCAATGGGAGAGTGTCATCACATGGCCTTACATGGATTCACTAGACTACTTATCATTAGGAGTTGCCTCCATCTATGGTTAACTAGACATCCTATCTCAAGGTTTCACCCCATAGAGTGACTCATGCGGAGCCACTCACCTTTCACAGAGACAAGGTAGTGACCTTACCAACTAGGTCTTCCCACCCATCCTTAGCCTTTGAGAGTGCTAATGTCAAGGGTGAGGTGCATGTTTTTATCTTGTTATGTGTTAACTAACCCAACCCACTAGATACATTAATTAGGTTATCACTTATTTAAGGAAACTCTTTCAAGGGTGACCACTTGTATACTAGCCCCAAGAAGAGCCACTCTCCCCTACGGTTACCCTAAAATCAAAGACAAGCAATGGGTATACCTCAATCCTCAAGAAATAAAGGCATTCTTTATAAAACATAACGCATGAGACATGACCATCTTGTGACTATCCAAGCATCAAAACCCATAAACTAGGAGATACCACCCACACAAATATTCACAAGGTAAAAAGATATACAAAAAGGTGCAACAACAAATGTGCACATACACACCATTTGCCCTAGCCCTTGGAGGTACATAAATATCTACCCAGGAACCAAAATAACTCATTATGCCAAATCAAGTCATACTTTCAAACTATACAAAAATTCAACCTAAATTAAACATAAGATATATCAAATACGAATTTCCATCACTCAAAGTCAAGCAAGATAAATCAACTCATGCAATTAAAACTACACATCATATAACCCCTTTATTTTGAATAAATAGGAAGTTAAGGTATAATCACATAAACCCCAAAATAATTGTACAAAGTAAATCACAATAAATGGTAATCAAAAAGGCATCACTTCCACATTCTATACCAAAACATTTAAACATGACCATGAAGACATTCACAACTCATAAAATCATAACGGAAAATGATGCAATATCAAATAAGGGGTAAATCATGACTTCTATTGTTAACATAAAATATATATTGTAAACATGCTTAAGCCATTAAAATTACTTTTGTATAATAATATTCTCCTAATTAGTCCTTTATCCACTATAAGTATGGCATAAAGATAAACTAAGAGCTACCAACTTTCTACCCTAGTGGGTTTCACATTAATGTCCTTTACCGATTATGAACGGCCCTAAAACCACCTAGTACTATAATGAATGCAAAACATAACAATTGTATAACAATACTAGATGTATATTTAGTTGATCTAGAAGAATCTACAACTTAACCACCTACAACTAAACAATCATTCCAATCAAGAAAATATTAAAATTGCTACAACACTGGACTTATTTCAATTATTCAATTCACAAAATAGTTTATCTAGCCAACTATTAGGTACTACAACAATAAACACTATTCACTAAAATATAAAATGATAGATAACACATGGAACTTTACACACTAAATAATTCTAAAAGAAAGTTTATTCAATAATCAAATCCACTACTCATGTTTATAACCAAAGACAAGACTCTTACAAATGATACTTATTACAATTTAGACCAATACAAAATTAACACAGACAAACCTATTGCATAACAAATCACAATTTCCATCATTTAAAATCTATTCTAAATCATAAAGTTCATGAAATATCTCTAATTAAATCCATGGAAATAATCTATTACCTTACATTAGATCTTTAAGTTTTTATCTATGGAAAGATTCCATTAAATATTTCAAATCTAACCTATGGTAACAATCAATTTCCAACATTAAATATCTTACCAAATTAATTCTACCAAAATTTAAATTTCTAAGTTTCATTACTTGTTAAAAATTCAAAATTAAAGAATGGCAACTAAAATTTCTATGATTACTTAAACACAAAATAAACTTTGAAATTAAAACATTAAACTAAAACTATTAAAACCATTATAAATCAAATATTTATTTTGTTTTGTAATAATATCTATTCTTTTCTTTTTTTTAATTATTTTTCGTTCATTATCAATAACTACAATCATAATATATATATATAATCATATCATTTTCTAAGCCCTATAGACATGTATAACTTAATGTTGAACTAATAATCTTGAATTTCAAACTGAATCTTATTATCAACAAACATAAATGATAAAGAAAGGACATCATCAAAAATTTCATACAAGATATGCTTCCAAATTCTTATCACATGAGCTAACCTCTAGGAAAGATGGGCATTCATCCGAATGAGAATTAAGGGGTGAAAATAAGTATCTCATGGAGGCGACTGAAGGTACGAGCAATTTTTTTTGACAGAATGCCTCCAGGAGTAGTTATCTCAGGAAAGCAATATTTGTAGAACGTCACCACGCAGATTTGCAAGAAAACTTCCAAAATAATAAAATTAATGGCATACTCAGGAACACATCCTAACATTGCAATCTTACACCAAATAAAACCAAATCAAAAACCAACTGGTAAGGCTGATAGGCCAATTTACAACAAACAGTCCTATCCAATAGGGAAAAAAATAAATTTGAAAGGAGTATATAATATTGGTTTCATTAAATTTCCAAGCTCAAGGAGACTACTATAGATGCAACGATGTACACTAAGGGAGAAGGTACGAACATCAACCAAATCAATCCATTAGATATGCAAGGCAGAAAATGCATAACATGGGATATCGATAACCATGGGACGATAGGATATCAGGATTCCAAAATCAAATTGGTTAAGAAATTTGGGGTACGCCAGCATCATCTTGATATCCTAGGCTCTATAAACTTCAATGGTACATATACTTATCTAAAACCACATTGATCACATTAAAAGGCTGGAAACAAAAATACTTAAATGTATAATTGCATGAGACCTCCTACCATTGTTGTGTGACCTAATTTTAGATTCTTTTAAAATCACCTATACAATGGGTGAACACTGAGCACGAAGAAAAACTTAAATGAAAGAAATATCACCACTGGGCAACGATAAAGTTGTTGCAGAAATATTGAGGTAATAAGATGACATTTAAAATAAATATAAGGGAAGCTAAGGAGAGAATCAAAATTCTATAAGCAGAAACATAGCGTGCATAATTCAGATTGACTTAAGAATGAAACAAATAGAAACGTAGGCTAGCACTAATAGCAAGAGATGGCTAGAGATTATTGATGATGCTAAGTGAAACAATCTAAAATATCCAAAGAATGATAATGTACAGGTATACCTAACCATCCCAAAATATACTAACTCCGATGAATATCTATGAACTATGAAGATAAAATGAAGGTGTGACTTCCATTCTGTGTTAATAAGCCAACATTTCTTTATCTACAAGCGAGAGTTAAGCATTTGAGAACTCACCATTGGAAGAAGCAGAGAAATTTTATGTGAATCCATATTTGTACCCCTTCATTTATGGGCCTAGGTTCCTGCGGAAAACAATCCCCCACTGAACTGATCCCCCCCATGCAGATGATGCCTAGCATAAAACTAAAATCTAAATTCCTCTAAACAGAAAATCAAAGAAAAAAACAAAGGAAAAATTTCACCATTTTTGAGTTAGAAAGAAATTTCATTTTTTCTTTTTTTTCTTTCTCCCTTCCTTTTTCCAAAAAACACTATTTGGATATAAATTTCAAAAAATTAAAAAACAAAACTTTCCATGAATTTACTGACAAATTTTCCCATGCAAATGCCACTTGCCACAATTTCCTTCTCGTTTCTTATTTCGAAAAAGGCATTTTCCTCAATTAACTAACATTGTTTTATGCAACCATTTAATACTTAATTCCTTTTAAATAAAAGTTGAATTTCTAAAAACAATCAAATAACATTAAAATAAATAAAACAACATTTAACTTAGCCACCTTTAAAATTAAAATGTAATATTAAATTACTATTTAATAATAATATCAATCACACTAATAATTTATGGGAATTAATTTTTTTTTTTTATTCAAGGGGTAAACGCTTTTGACCAGAGCTATGAACCGGAATACAACCATTCAACAATACCACCCCAATGGGGTTTGAGCCTTGGTGGCGAGAACAACAATGCCACCTATAAACCATCACACCATGCCAATACCGGCAAAGGGAATTAATTTTAAATAACTAGTAAAATAAATTATTAACTTCTATTGATTTAAATTAAATGATAATTCACATTTCACAATAATAATAAATGCTGATGCACACAATTATTTTCTAAAAGAATTCATACCATTTTCAACATTGAACATTTAGTTACTTAATACTTCGCAACATAGGATAGTATTTAAATTAAAATAATAATACATTAGTCAAAGCCATAAACGCAAATTTTGCAACATTATAAAATTCATGAAAGTAAATCACTTAAATTAAAATCATACCCATATAGACGAAGTATACATAAGACATGAACAATCACTAGACCAACCACTAACACATATGGGGGTACTTTCTTATCCACTCCCTAACCACATCAAACCATTGGGTATGTAGGGCGCGCTCAGACCCTACAATACGGGTGGAGTCGGCACCTGGTACCTTCATTCCTGCATAACACCAAATGTTGAACAACATATACAGATGCATATAACTCATAATCAAACGCATTGTGAAAGAGAGTTGTGGTGAGGCAGGGTGCTCACGGATGAGCGATGCCACCCCGTCTCCTTCACTCGAATCAAATACAGTAATCAAAATCTAGATATCGCATCATCAATATAACACACTCAGTAACATCATCATGACATAAGTATCCCACAAATAAGTCCAACTATCAGAAGAAAATAAACAAAACTGTCTGCCACGCCAAACACATGGTGGAAAAGATGTCTAACAGAGTATCTAGTAAGCATCAAACATAATTAGAAACCACACATAATCAAAATACACACAAAATAGTATCAAAAGTATTAGTAACATGAGAGGAACTACATCTCAGACATATGGGAAAACTGAAATAGTCAACAAGTTTGTTGAAGGATACTTGAGGAATTATGTTTCAAGGCAGCAAAAGGCTTGGATCAAATGGCTACACTTAGGGGATTTTTGCTACAATTCCTCTTATCACATGTCCATCAAGATGACACCCTTCAAGGATTTGTATAGATATGAGGCTCTGAGTTTCATTGATTTGATTTTTGGGGACTGTAGGGTACCAAAGGCCAAGAACTTTTTGCAGGAGAGCCAAGACATCATGAGATTGTTGCGGGAAAACATTTAGCAGGCCCAAAATCAAAAAAAAATATATGTTGACCAGCACTAAATTGAAAGGGAATTTGAGGTGGGTGACATGGTTTATGTCAAACTGCAGCCTTATAGGCAGTCTACACTCAAAAAGGGTGGAGCTAAGAATTTGAAGCCTCGATTCTATGGACCTTTTAGAGTCACCAGGAGAATTGGAGAGGTTGCATATGAGTTGGAGTTACCAGAAGAAAGTAGGGTGCATAATGTGTTTCATGTTTCACGCCTCAAGAAGGCTTTGGGTTATAATGTAGTACCTTCAGCAGTGTTACCGACTTTGGACGAGGAGGGAAGGTTGGAGCTGATACCAGAAGCAATAATTGAATTCAGGGAGAGGTCAGTCAAGAGAAGAGTGATCTTAGAGTACTTGGTGAAGTGGAAGGATCTACCTATTGAGGATGCGACATGGGAAAGTGAGCAGATACTCTAGCACCCAGTGCTAAGATTGCTTGAGGACAAGAAATCTTTGGGGAGGGCAGACTGCAATGTCCCCTCCTAGTTAGGTGTAATGCCCAAAAATTTCCACCAAAATACAGTTAAGAACAAAACACAAATTTCAAAGTTCGACCATAACCACTAACGTAACACCCAAACACTACTCCCTATACCTGCCCTTTATGAAAGCATAACAACATTTGACCAATAAATTATAAGGACTCAACCATCTACACATTTGTTTTTGACATTCAAGGTTGGGTTTCAAGTGGAGATATGGAATCCACATCACCAAGGCAGACTTTATTAGATCCACGAACTCATCAATAATCACAAACTTAGATCAAGTCACAAGTTATGCAAATATAATATATATTTCAATAGTATCTTTAAGTCTATTCAATAAGAGAACAAGCCTAGGGGCCAGACCTAATTCCTTGGGGGCTCATCTCTAACGGCCTTGCCTACGTATATAATTCACAGAGGAACCGTAGTTCGACAACTTGAGTTCACCCAACTCATTTTTGATTGACCAATAATCATACATTCACCAAGGAAATTGACCAACAACCCTCTTTAAAGCCCTATTTAAGTATCCATCCGAATTTTCAATTTTAGATAGGGGTTCCTAAACCCTAACCCCACTTAAGCCCATATGACTCACCTTTAAATGTCCTCAAAGACAAAAAGTAATTTATCCTTTTAATATCAAACCTCACACCTTAATCTACCAACTCATTAACTTTGTTTCTTTCTAAGCCCCAAAAGGAGTCAAATTCATAACCACAAGAAGATGTCTTTTGATTTGCTTTTCAAGGGTTTTTCCTTCTTGATACTGACATCCTTAGTTTCTTGCATAGTACCAATGAAACCATAAGCAACAATCATATATCACATAAATTCTCTAATTGAATATCCTAAGATTTTACATATAATTTCATTTAAAATTTCAATTTATATCCCACACTTAATGAGTGTTTAACACCTTCATGGCAAAGATAATGAAACCAATGTCAAAATGAAATACAAGAATATTGTCACAGAATTACATTATTTATTTCCCACGATACCACTTACCACCCATTATGGGAACATATAACAAGTTAGGTTTAAAGATTCACTTGTGTTTACATGCTGACATAGCCCAAGATTTAATTATGGATTTGAAAAGAAAGAGAAGTACAAGTAAATAAATAGTGTATATATAAATATATATAATGGGTCAAGTGTAAATCAAAATTCAGCTTTCGTAGTGTTTTTAATAATCATGATTTATCTCATTAATTATTATGTCTAAGGTAAGTAACAAGTAACTAATTGGACGAGTGTTAACAAAATGATGGTATTATTGACTAGAGAGAATAAGACAAAAATAGTATTTGCTCTTAAGTGTGGACTTTCAGTAGCATAAGGATTGATTATTGAATATACCACAATGATTTGAATCATAACTAATTTCATTGTTACATATTAAATATCAACCCAACTAACGGTTACTTTTCTACTTCCAATATTGCATGGCAACTCACCTTCCATTTTCTAAAAAATTTAGGAAATTTTCATGTGCATAAGGTTGCTATTTACTTCACGTAACATTGAAATATACAACTTGAAACTAGATGTAAGAGTCACTAGTTCTCTATTAGAGATCATTCGTTAAATGTTGTTCAATCTTCTTTTCCATATAATTGTACCCTCATTACGATATTTTTAGAGAGGGAGGGATAGAGGGTTTCCATAAGGTCTATCAATGCGATTAATAATACCCAACTATGACCACACATAATCACTTTGTTTATCGTTTTCAACTATCTAACCATTGGTTAATGAAATGCACAATAGAAGATAAAGTAGGATGAATAACACACAAGGTGGGGCCTTACATTAGGTATCTATGATCTTGACCTCTAGCTGATTTCTGAGTTCCTATATTGGCTAGGAGGTTTTGCTAAGGGACTCAGTTCTAGTTGAGTTAGAATTAATTCTTGGATTTAATTCGATGACTAAAGTCACTTGGAGGAATTATTTTAATATTTGGCTAATGTTCTCAAACGTTATATTTTAAAAGTGACTTTATCACTTAAAGTTAAAAGTGAGGGGTTAAAAAGGGGACTTAAAAAAAGAGTGACCAAGGCACCTAGTCTAATCACTTTAAAGTGTTTAGACTTGTTATAAAAAAAAATCAAATGTCCCCCTTCTTGGGTGTCCCACTAAGGAGTGTATCAATAAATTTAAAATGCTATTATTTTCTTAAAAGCTCAAAACAGAGTATGGCTAGGGTTTGGGCGCCCATCTCAAAGCCAAATAATAGAAGAAGCTTTTGATTCATTTGAGGGCATGTTGGTTTTGATTTTTGAGAATACTTCATGGAAGCTTGGTTGAAGCCAGAGCTTGCAGGGCGAGATTGGGGACGGAAACCCTCAGTTTCAAGACTAGCCCCGACAGTGAAAGACTTGCTCAGGCTGGTGTAGTGTGGTTTCACCTCAGGAATCACAACAGAGCTTTCAAGATGAAGATTTATCAGATCTTTTGAGAAGATTTCTATAGGGTTTTAGCTTGATATTTACGTATTGGCTGTGTTGTTTGTATTTCCTTCAATTTGGTGCGATTTTGGCTTGTTTCAGGAGAATAAATTTGCAGTTTGGAGGACCATATTTTTGCTCATATCTCAATTTTGATGAAGGGTTTCAAAATGGGTATTTGATAAATCAAACCCTCATCCTTGGGAGACCCCTTCAAGACAAGTTTTGATTTTTTTGAAGAAGATTCAATTTTTTTAGAAGAAATCGCCCAATTAGAGAGGTATGGCCTCCTTGGATTCTGTGCATGGGTTGTTGGGGGGTTAAAAGGTCTGGAATCAGGTTATTTGAGGTCTTATATGCATAGAGGAATCGCCCATCAAAGTAGCCACAACATTTGGATACTTTGGTTTTGGCGAGGTTTTCAAGAAGACATCAATATTGTTGTCCAAAAGTTCTTACCAAGTCTAAAAAATGTTCTTTATGTTGTTGTTAATGATTCTGTAAATCTGAAACTTCATTGAAGACAAATCAAAAAATTTACATTGTTGTAGGAAGTGTTCTTTGCTAGAAAAAAATTACACATAATTCTTTTCTCTATTCATGCTCTCCAATGTTAATTCTTTGATATTGTTAAATCTCTCAAAATACTTTGCAAGAACAAAAAAACAAACACATAGCCCAAACAACACTCAACCATCAGAAGGAAACAAAATTGAAAACAAATTTTTTTTTGGGGTAGTTCATTTCATTATCATACCCAAGAACAAAGCACATTTGATAGATATATCAACCCAATGATAATATTCGATGGTGGCAAGTGCCATGGTCCATGATAGTTATAATGGAAAAAAGGGAGGTTTAATGAAAGTATGAAGACAAATGAAAAAATGTGTTGATTTATTATCCTAAATAATCTCCTACACCAATAGGATGGTTTTTACCATTTCAAAAATTTCTTGCACATGTCTAAGGGATTAAGGAATGGAAGTTCCAATAGTTGGGGAATTAATGAGCAATCAATGACATCATGCAAGTAGCTAGGAGGAGATTATGGAGCATTTAAAGAAAAGAGGATGATAAGGACAATAGTTTGAGCTTCTTAAGGGAAATTTGTAAGCATATAGGATTAATTCAAACACTTTCCAAGTATCTAGGAGCATCATCACCAATTGGAATACAATTCAAGGAGCTTAAGGAGGTCAACCAACCAACTTTAAAGGGATCAAGTCAAAAAAGAACTTCGATGTGAATAGTAGGTTGGCCTATTTTTTAATCTTTGTAACTTAATCAATTTTAGTCCCTCTATGATTTCTTATATTTGGGATGAGATATATGACCCTTAGGCCTCTATTTTCAGTCAATTCTTTCCTTTTTGTGGCTCTAGAAAAAAAAAAGAGCATTGCAACTCAAAAATTTAGTTCTTGCTCATTCTTAGATATTGTATTATAATATCTGAATTTTCTTTCAATCAATAAAAATAATATAACTCAAGGAAACACATTTCTCAAGCATATGCATCTATTTTTAAGCATCTTTTATCAATTATATATAAGTATTCTACTTTCTCTTATCTATATTTTAAGTGCAAATAAAAATGATTGATGCATTTTTCTACGATTTTATACAAATCTTCAATGTATGTTTTATTTCCTTCAACACCATTTTATAGAGATATATAGGCCATATGTAGGTTTGAAATATTTGTCTTTTCCTTTTAGAATTTATGAAACTTCATCTTTCTTATGAAATACTAATATATAAGTATGTAAAACCATTATTTTTCCATAAAACAAATTTTGTACATTTGACCATATTGTGTGTCCAAACAATAGTATAGGTTTGAAATCAATTTGGTGCATCACCTTTTTAGGCTTAGGTTTAATTTCATGTTTCCTTTCATCTTTTTCTCAGCATGCAATAGTAGGATAGGTTAATTAGGTGAAGCCTTAAAGAGAACCAACCCTCTAGATAGAGGTTATTTTCCACTATTGGTGGCCCACAACTTGGAAAAATTTTCATGCTTCATTAGTAGGATGAGTTTTGCAACTTAGAAAGGGTGCACTTCTAAGTGGCAACATGTGTAAAAAAATTAGGTTTTTAATTTTTTAAGGTATTCATTAAGCTCTAAAATCTCCCACAATTTGCTCTTGATATTCTCAAACTTTTACGATTTTTTTTCCTATGATTCTAATTCACTTGAAAACCTTGTTAACTTAAAAAACTTAGGTTTTAATTAAAATATTCTAACTATTATATATTGGTAATTCATTAACATAAGGATAAGTGTTCCTATTGAAAGTCCTATCTATTTTAATTTTAACCTTTCATTATAAAGATCCTAAAGAATATGCACTACGTGTCATGATAAGATCAATTAACTCTATTGTATCATATTGTGTAATGGAAAATTTTAGAATTATTAGTCTTTCTTAAAATAGCCCTTGGTTCTTCCTAATATACTAGTATATTGTATGATTTTATCAATATGAAACCTATGAGAAATAATTGTTTCAAATATTAATTGTACTTCATAACTATAATGTCTAGCTTAAAATTGAGCCTACTATCAAAGTATTCATCTTGGGAATGTATTTTTTAGTAAAATAATTTAAACCAAAAACATTATATATTGTATGATTACTTTTTGAGAGGGAATATTTTATTCATTTACTAAAGTTAATAAATACTAATCATTAATAAAATAAAGATCTATGCTCTTTTTTAAATAATTTATATTTTGAATCATTCATAAAAATAGAAAGAATAAAAACTAATAACATATTTTAAGGAAAAGAATGAAACACTTTACCAATTTGTCTACTTCTATTGAAGTCACAAATTTTTTCCCGAAAATGATCATTTCTAAACTTCAACAAAATATTCTCAGGCCTCAGATCTCCATGAATAATTTTATTTTCATGAATTTGAGAAATACCTTTTAAGATTTTTCTTCATTGAAGAAAAAGAATCCATTAGTCTTTTATTTGAAAGCTAAAAAAATTAAAGACCTTGACACTTGTAAAAATAGTACAACAAAAAATATTTCAATATATTACCAAACTTAATAGAAACCATGTGATAACTATAAAAATACTAATGATGTTACAACTAACCTCATCAATTTCAGAGATTGATCTCTTGGAATCATCTTCTTTTTTAACATTTTTATTCCCTTTTTCTTACATAAGTTTTTAATAGATTGCATTTTTTTTCTCTGGACCTCATTTTTTATTTCATCTTGTTGGTTCTTTTTTTTCAGCCGATATAAATTCCTCTAAGTTGATATTGTAATCCTCCAATGCAATATATACAAATTTTTCATCTTTTGCATGGCCATAACAACAGATAATATTATGTTCAAAATCTATTTTGCTCAAAATCTTCATTTCTTGTATGGCGTTGTCATAATACTTCAACAAATCAATGAATAGTAAAATAATGTTATCTTTATTTCATAATTATTTTGGATATATAAAAATGATATTTAAATGTCTAATTTTCAAAATGCTTATTGTACTTAAAATAAAAATCTAACTTATTCTCTTGAATCTAAGTAATCAAATTGATACCACTAGGAACAAATGTGTACTTTTCCTTGCCATTAGAACATGAAAAGAACTCATTAAAATTTATATTGATGGCATGTACATTACCATACCCAAAAATAATCTAAAACTTTAAATATATGTACTAAAATAAAACTAATCAAGGAAAACAAAAGAATCTCCTTAGGATCGTCTAATATTTTATATTTTTTTACCTATAGATATATATTTTTTAAATTTAAACCATATATAGTATATATTTTCTGATTTTATGTGCTACTTTAAAATAGTAGTAATATCTCGTGATTATTTTGGGAGGAGTGATTTACTTGCTTGAGTTGACTATCACCTCCTAATTTTTTAAGGTATTCATTAAGCTCTAAAATCTCCCACAATTTGCTCTTGATATTCTCAATTTTTTACAACTTTTTTTCCTATGATTCTAATTCACTTGAAAACCTCGTTAACTTAAAAAACTTAGGTTTTAATTAAAATATTCTAACTATTATATCTTGGTAATTCATTAACACAAGGATAAGTGTTCCTAAAGAAAGTTCTATCTATTTTAATTTTAACCTTTCATTATAAAGATCCTAAAGAATATGCACTACGTGTCATGATAAGATCAATTAACTCTATTGTATCATATTGTGTAATGGAAAACTTTAGAATTATTAGTCTTTATTAAAATAGCCCTTGGTTCTTCCTAATAAACTAGTATATTGTATGATTTTATCAAATATGAAACTTATAAGAAATAATTGTTTCAAATATTAATTGCTTTCATAACTATAATGCCTAGCTTAAAATTGAGCCTACTATCAAAGTATTCATCTTGGGAATGTATTTTTTAGTAAAAAAAAATTAAACCAAAAACACTATATATATTGTATGATTACTTTTTATATTTTGAATCATTCATAAAAATAAAAAGAATAAAAACTAATAACATATTTTAAGGAAAAGAATGAAACACCTTACCAATTTGTCTACTTCTATTGAAGTCACAATTTTTTGCCAAAAAATAATCATTTCTAAACTTCAGCAAAATATTCTAGCCTCAGATCTCCATGAATAATTTTATTTTCATAAATTTGAGAAATACCTTTTAATATTTGTCTGCATTGAAGAAAAAGAATCCATTAGTCTTTTATTTGAAAGCTAAATAAATTAAAGACCTTGACACTTGTAAAAATAGTACAACAAGAAATATTTCAGTATATTACCAAACTTAAGAGAAACCATGTGATAATTGTCATGACAAAAAAAAAAATCACTAGAAAAACCCAACCAATTTTATTTTTTTTATTTTTTAATTTTATATACAAACATTATTCTAACAGACATTTAAATTGTCATGATGAGATAACATGATTACTAACGCTATTGCAACCAAACTTATAATTAAGTCTACACCTTTGTCCACACATCTTTACAAAATGACATATAATCTTGACTCGGCCAATTTGAGTTAATTTTTATTTACCCAATTGTATCAAGTGACGCCCAATGAGAGTTCTACCATTATTTGATTAATCCTCCCTTTTAATAAGATTAATAAGATTAAGGGTATTATAGATATAGGTGTATATAAATTTTTATACCATATTATAAACTCCTTTATATGTATACAATATTTATTTACAATATTATTACACCCAAAATTGACTTCTTCACAGGTAAAATTATTACTTAATTAAGTGAAATATTACCATTTTATATAACTTAAAAAAATGTGTAATAATAATATTATTATTTTATATAATTATATATATGTGAAATATTAATATTATTATTTTATACAATATTATTAACTTGCATCCTTGTAAATCACCACAGGTAAAGATTATTTACTCATCATTAAATAAATATAATATTACATTTTCATTTAACATTACTATTACTAGTTTATGATATTATTACCTTGTATATATAAATGACATCATTCTTTCAGCAATAAAGTGGTAAGTGACTTAATAACCTCCAACTAAAAAGATTCCTCAATTGCAGTCTAAATTTTGTTGGCTTGAGAGCTGAGCTTTTCCAGAAAATAAGGTGTGATAGCTGGGAGTTTTTTCTAGTTGAAGAATGAGGAAATTTGAAACTTTGAGAGAATTTCTCCTATTGAAATTATGATGCTGCTTGGCCAAATTTTGTCATCTCTGCCTCTAAGTGAAGAACAGAGAATTGAAAACTCCTATAATTTGAAGGAAGAATTGAAAACTCTTGTAATTTGTGCTCTTTTGCTTCCCAAACCCTGTTAACGTATGGTAAAATTCCTCAAAATAGGTCTAGCACTTTTGAAAAGAGGTCAAGATTATGTATATTAGGCAACTTGGTTGTATTCCATTCAAATCTTTTAAAATTCACACAAATTTCTTGGCAAAGAAAAGTAAAATCCATGTGAATTTCACCAATTTTTTTGCAAAATAACAAAATATTTATGAAATTTTCATCAAAAAAAAATTCACGCAAAAGCAAAAGGCGGGAAACCTACCCAAAAGCAAAATTTGTGCATATTTCACAAAAATTTCCCAACTTAACAGCAAAAGATAATTTGACTTTTGCATTTCTTGTGTTGGACTTTGTACATCAACTGCAATGAGAGACAGGGGATTTTAGCTTTTGTATTAATGATTTTCTTTTCTCCAACAATCCTAAGAAAAAGCCTCACCAATATCTTATGTTACACGTATGGGGAAGAATCTGCCATTACTGTTGTAGTTTTGTGTCCCAAGTATTCCCCCACGATTGCACAAACATGTCCAGCTTTCTTTGTCCTATATTGATGGTGCATTGTATTTGTTCAAGCACTCTAATTTGTTATTTGCACACTATTGTTCTTTCACAATCATCAAAACAACTGGCCCCAGATTAGTGATATCACAAGCACTCACCACTTCACAGTAATATTAAGTACACACTATTAGAGTCTATATGAATTTTGTTGGAATATTAACCCTAATCGCTTGCCCCGCCAACCACCGCTTATATCGCGAATCAATAAATTAAACATCGCGATACCGCTGAGTCTTCAGAATGTTTATGTTTTAAATTTTACATCGTGTGAATTAAATTCCTCCTCTCAGCCCCTTTCACTTGTGCATCGTAGCAAGTTTGATTATCAGAGTTAATTTTATCAAAGCAGATTATCTGGGTAAATTTCAAAAATGGCAGCAAGCACAAGCTTGACAAACCCACAAATTCCACGTTTAATGGGAAGAATTATGAGTACTGGTCAATTACCATGAAAGCACTATTTAGCCACAAGATATATGGGATTTAGTAGAGAATGGATTTGCAGAGCCAGCAGATGCAGTAGCATACAATGCTTTAACACAAGCAGAGAAAGACTTATTGAAGGACACAAGGAAGAAAGATTCTTTATTTTATCTGTTTCAAGCTGTACATGAGAGCATTTTTCCAAGGATTTCAGCAGCAACAAAGTCCAAACAAGCATGGGACATACTGCATGTTCCTATCAAGGCATGGCAAAAGTTAAAATGAAAGCTACAAATGCCGAGAAGAGATTTTGAAACAATATGTATGAAGGACAATGAATCTGTAGATTCATTCTACACCCAAGTCATTGGGGTGGTTAATCAAATTAGGTCTCATGGAGAGAATCTGGAAGATACCAGAGTTGTTGAAAATATTTTAAGGAGTTTGCCCACAAAATTTCTATCCGGTTGTAGTTGCTATAGAGGAGACAAAGGATCTCTCACAGCTCTCAGTTGATGAGCTGTATGCATCTCTAATTTCTCATGAACAAAGGCTGAAAAGGTCAGCAGATACATCACTAGAGCATGCTTTCAAAACTCAGGCTTCAGTCAGTCAAGGAAGAGGCAGAGGTAGATCAAGAGGAAGAGGAAGAAACTCTTACAGAGGTGAAAGATACAGTTTATCAAACTCAAGTGGAAGAGGCAGCAATCAAGGCTCAAGCCAAAACCCATCAGAATCAGTCACAAAATCAAAGGTATGATAAATCTCAAGTCCAATGTCACTATTGTAAAAAATATGGGCATTATATGAATGAGTGTAGAAAGAAGCAGTATGATAATAATAGACAAAATGCAAATTTTTCAAGAGAAGGTCAAAATCAGGATTCAGATAAGAGAACAATGTTTTTAGCTTGTAATGTTGCTCAAGCAAATGAAAAAGATGTATGGTTTTTAGATTCAGGCTGTAGCAATCATATGACAGGGAATCTAGAAATGTTTTCAAGTTTAAATGAGAATGTAAAGTCTGATGTTACATTGGGTAATGACAACAAAGTGTCAGTCAAAGGAAAAGGAGATGTTAATATTCTAACTAAACAGGGGGAGAAAAAGTATATTTCAGATGTGTATTTTGTGCCTGGTCTGAAACATAACTTAATGAGTGTAGGGCAACTGGTTCAAAAAGGATATAGAGTAACCTTCAAGAATGGTTTGTGCACAATTTTAGACAAATACCCAAGCAACCAGCTTATTGCAAAAGTCAGAATGACAAACAACAGAATGTTTCCCTTAAAGATAAGGCCAGATTTGAATATAAATTATGCTCAAGCACAACACTTAATGAATTCACAAGTGGGTAGAGAAGAAACTACAGCAGTAGTGCAGACAATCCTTCAAGCTGAGATAAAAGATGAAAACTGGTTATGGCACCTGAGATTTGGTCATCTCAACTTTGGAGGTTTAAATTTACTTCATAGGAAAGGCATGGTCAAGGGACTACCTTTAATAGAAAAACCAGAAAGGGTATGTGAAGGGTGCATTTTAGGAAAACAACATAGAGAATCATTTCCAGCAGGAAAGTCAACAAGAGCAAAAGCCCCTTTGGAATTATTATACATTCAGATTTGTGTGGACCATGCAAACACCTTCAATAGGTGGTAGTTTTTATTTTTGACATTCATTGATGATTATTCAAGAAAAACATGGGTTTATTTTCTAAAGCAGAAAAATGAAGTGTTTGATCTGTTTCGTCAGTTCAAGAATTTAGTTGAAAAACAGAGTGGTTATTATATCAAAGTGTTGAGAAATGTGATAGAGGTGGTGAATATATTTCAAGAGAATTCTTTAATTTTGCAAAGATCATGGAATTCACAAGCAATTCACAACTAGATACACACCTCAACAAAATGGAGAAGCTAAAAGGAAAAATAGAACAATCATGGAAATGGCTAGAAGCATGTTGAAAGCCAAACACTTGTCAAATGAATATTGGGCAGAAGCAATATCTTGTGCAGCCTATATAATGAATAGGTGTCCAACAAAAAGTGTCATGAATATGGTACCTGAAGAAGCATGGATAGGAAGAAAACATAGTGTTACTCACATGAGAGTATTTGATGTGTAGCATATGCACATGTGCCTGATGAATTGAGAAGGAAGCTAGATAACAAAGGAGAAAAATGCATATTTGTTGGATACGTTGAAGAATCCAAAACTTATAAGCTCTATAATCCAACAACAAAGAAAGTTATAATCAGCAGAGATGTACAATTTGTAGAAGATGAAGCATGGGATGGAAGTATAGAGAAGATAGTCAATATTTCAGCTAGTATACCTCAAGAGGAGAATGAAGTTTCAGCATCAACAAATATTCCAGCTATTGTGACTCCTACCACTCCCATTCAAGCTCAGCAAAGTAGTCCACAAGTGACACCAGCATCGACTGTAAGAACAACCTCAATCATTCAAGGAAGCAGTCCAACAAGAGGACAACAAACACCATCTACAGCAGGACCATCGGGTCCACATTCCACAAGTTCAAGTGATATGTCAAATCCTACATTGGCAAGTCTGAGAAGACAGAAAATCAGAAGCATAAGAGATATATATGAGCAAAATGAAGGTGAGAATAATTCAGATCAGATTTCTCTTTGTGCATTTTATTCTCAAATAGAAGATCCAGTTCATTTTGAAGATGCAGTCAAAGATGATAAATGGGTAAGTGCTATGGATGAAGAAATTGAAGCAATTGAGAAGAATCAGACATGGGAACTAGTCAGTCTTCCAAAAGACAAAGATGTCATTGGAGTGAAATGGGTTTATAAAACCAAATTGAATGAAAAAGATGAAGTTCAGAAGCTTAAAGCAAGATTGGTTGTAAAGGGCTATTCACAACAGCCCGGAATTGATTACAATGAGACATTTGCACCTGTAGCACGATTGGATACTATAAGGATGATTTTAGCTTTAGCAGCTCAGAATAAGTGGTCTGTATCTCAAATGGATGTAAAGTCAGCTTTTTTAAATGGTTATTTAGAAGAAGAAGTTTATGTGGATCAGCCACCTAGGTATGAAATTCTGGGTCAAGAAGACAAAGTTTACAAATTGAAAAAGGCACTGTATGGATTGAAGCAAGCCCCAAGAGCTTGGTACAGCAGAATAGACAGTTATCTTTTGCTGAATGGATTTAATAGATGTAGCAGTGAGCCCACACTGTATACAAAAATGAATGAAGAAGGTGAAATACTAATAGTATGCTTATATGTGGATGATTTAATTTTCACTGGCAATTTGTCAATTGATCTGTTCAAGGCAAACATGAAGAAAGAATTTGAAATGACAGACTTAGGTCTGATGAAGTATTTTTTGGGAATTCAAGTGAATCAAAATGAAAATGGTATTTTTATTTCACAGTCAAAATATGCAAATGACATTTTGAAGAGGTTTAATATGATGAAGTGCAAACCAGCACCAACACCTACAGTGACAGGTCTGAAACTAAGAAAGGATGATAGAGGGTCTAATGTTGATCCAACTTTGTTTAAGAGACTTGTTGGAAGTCTCATGTATCTCACATCCACAAGGCCAGACATTATGTATGGAGTAAGTTTGATTTCTAGGTTTATGGAAACGCCAAAAGACACCCATTGGAAAGCAGGGAAGAGAATTTTAAGGTATGTAAGTGGAACAAGAAATTTTGGCATCAAGTATTCAAATTCAGATGAGTTCAAACTCATAGGATACACAGACAGTGACTGTGCTGGTAGCATTGATGACAGAAAAAGCACGTCTGGTTATGTATTTAATTTTGGGACTGGAGTTGTCTCATGGTCTTCAAAGAAGCAGCCAATAGTTTGTCTTTCATCAGCCGAAGCAGAGTATGTGGCAGCCACAAGTGCAGCATGTCAAGCAGTATGGATGAGAAGAATTTTGAAGGAATTGCAAAATGAACAAATGGAGGCAACAAAAATTTACTGTGATAATAATTCAGCCATTGCTCTTTCGAAGAACCCAGTCTTTCACAAGAGAAGCAAGCACATTGATACTAGGTATCATTTTATCAGGGAATTAATTAATAATGGTGATATATGTTTAGAATTTTGCAGATCAGAAGAACAAAGTGCAGATATTTTTACAAAGCCATTGGGAAGAGATAATTTCATTTTTCAGAGAAACAGATTGGGCATGGTGGACAGCGTAGTTATGCTTAAGGGGGAGTGTTGGAATATTAACCCTAACTGCCGATGTCCCCGCCAACCACTGCCCGCTATATCGCAATCAATAAATTAAACATCGCGATACCGCAGGAGTCTTCGGTAATGTTTATGTTTTAAATTTTTACACTGTGTGTGAATTAAATTTCCTCCTCTGCCTCCTGCCTTCAATTTTTTCTGCATTTTATATGCCTACAGACAAGATCTAACTACAGGAAGCATGATCTGAAAACTCCGTGACTCTACCTCCATGACCTGAGCAGATGGCAAACAAATCCCTGTGAATGATGCCAACTTTGTGGACACTTCAGCAAGTAATAGAGAACTTTTTGCTATGATTGATGGTCTAGAGAAATACCATGCACAAAGAGCTTACCCATATGGTGCTAAAGCAAGTCATTATATTTATGATTGAAAAATTAAAATGAACTAACTTTGATCTTAATTTTTTTTTTTTAGTTTTTCGTACTGCAGTAAATATCGTTCTACCAAAAAAGGCTTCAATCTTGTTAACTGATTTTTCTTCTTGTTAAATGTTATGAAAATACTTTATAGCTGTTAAATGTTTTGTAAATGATCTTTAGGGAGATGCGGTTTGCCTTGTGACCAAATTGAAGAAAAGATATTTTTCTTTTCTACTGAGCACAACTTTTCTGATGAGAAGCGAAAATTGTTTGTAACTTTTCAAGTTGTGGCAATATCAAATTTACTAACTCTTTTCTGGCAGTTCATAGACTTTGGCTATGATGACACCTCCAACACTAATTGCTAGGTATTCTCTTCTGTTCAGGGACTGTTTACAGTTATTATAATTAAGCATGGTCCCTTCACTCTGGTATAATTTTTCAAGTTGTGGCAATATCAGATTTACTAACTCTTTTCTGGCAGTTCATATACTTTGGCTATGATGACACCTCCAACACTAATTGCTAGGTATTCTCTTCTGTTCAGGGACTATTTACAGTTATTATAATTAAGCATGGCCCCTTCACTCTGGTCAAAAAGGGCTCTGCATAAAGTAATCTAATCATTTCCATGACTGTTGTCATCTACTATTACAAAGATTTCTGTTGATGTTCAATAATTAAATTTGTGGAATAGGGATTGCCTAGATTTATTTTTGTTTGGGCATGGTTATTGGTTGTCTCATGATACAATACATGTTGTATTAAGTTTATAATATGGCTATTTTGTGTTTTTCAGCTAGCAAGCCAACTCATATACTGGCTTCATGAGGAGGAATTGGTGGTTGGCATGAAGGTTGAGAGGGATTAGCTAAGTCTATCATTTCAGTTGGAAAATAGTGGCAGTCTTGCTTTAGTTGCCAGTATCGATCAAAGGGAGTATTTTTGTTAACTGGTGGTTAATTTTAAACGATACTAGGCCAGATGATGGATTGGTGAAACATGATCTTGTAAGTATTAGAATGGAAAATAAAAAATCCTTGGGACTGTTACCTCTAGAGGCCCTCTATAGCGTTGTAATGGATCTTGTTACTTTATGTAGCAATGGTGGAGAATCTTGAGTTATATATTTTGTAATGTTTAAAAGAATCAATGCCTACATTTTAATAGCATAGCGAGTGATATGGAAAGCCCATGGAACATTCTACTATTTCAGGTAAGGTAAATCACATGCATTTGTTCGTGTTTTCCAACATCTTTTTTGAGCCTAAGCTAGGCAGCAACTGGTAAGTTTCATCACTTTGCATTGTCTTAAATATGTGCATTATCAGCATAACTCAAACCGTTTGTCTAACATTACGTGGCAGGCATTTCAGTGTATGTTTAAAACTTAACCAAATTATGCAGAGCATGAACAGTTGGGTAGTGTATAACTGAAAATATGTTATACTTCTGTGAATCCTTGCATGCAAGGGTACTCAATAATGAGTCCTTGCAAATCAATTCATAGCTCTCTATCCGAGAAGAGCAGGGATTGATATTGTGGCCCTCAGATTAACCCTGTTACCCCTACAAATACAATCTCGGAACGAGAGATTCAAAGAGGAGAAGCAAGAATGCTAATCTCCATGAATCCTGTTCTTGCAATGCAACAATGAAAACTAATCTAAATGGATGTAAATGCAATAAACCAAACTAATTTATCGAAATGAAAATTAATCTACATGCAATGCCATAAATGAATTATTTTGCAAATTAATTTACTATGAAGATTAAGTTAAAATGCAATATTAAACTATATGCTCTAAAAATAAGATGCTTATATAATCAAACTAATGTAATCTCAAATGATAAAATTCAAATTTGCAGCATAAGTCTGATGTAAAAATTCGTGATTCTTTTTTTTTTTGAAATGAGAATGAGAGGGCTCATTTTATAGGCAAAAGTAGAATTGAAGGCAAATTCAGAAACAATGTGGGATAAATAGAAAAATAGAAACAAATCTTGATTGGAATTCTTTTTTTAGTTTATTTCCCTTTTAACTGATTTGTTTCCCTTTTTTTTTCATCACAGGATATTCTTGAGAGGATATTTCATTTATTTTATTTAATTTAAGACGATAATATCTCTTTTAATAAAATAAAATAAGATTATGTAATTTAGAAATGAATATTAATAAAATAAAATAAAATTATTTAATTAAAAATAGATTTAATTAAATAGCATCATTTTATTTAAGTAATATTAACTTCAATTAAATAACATTATTTTATTTATTAAAAGGGATTTATTTCTTTTGATTAAATAAAATTAATGAAGCATTCAAACCTTAGGGAAAATTGAAACATTTGAAATAGCTATGAATTGACTAAGAAATTTGATTTGAAAATGTGACAATCATTGATTCAAAAAGTTGATGTTGACAAATTAAATAAATGGGGCCCAAAGTCTAGGTGACCATTTTAGGTTGCATACATTTGCCCCTCTTTGACTAATGTGAGGTCGACTCGGGATCACATGCAGTCAAAGAATGAAGTTGCAATGTGAGATCGATTTGGGATCACAAAACAACTCAGATGTGAGGTCGACTCGGGATCACATCTAGACAAACATAAACAAAAGGCCTTTGAACATGAGGTCGATTCGGGATCACATCCAAAGTGAGAGATAAGAATCTCAAGCAAGGTTGCCCCAAGAGAAGCAATTGATAAATTGATAAAGTTGAATCAAGGATTGAAGTTTGATAGGTACTGCCCCCTCGTGATCGAAATCGAAATGAGATAGAGGAGAAATAATAAATTGAAAAATTTGATCAAATCAAACAAAAGATAAGGTTCTTGATGTAAGATGAAAAATATAAGAATCACAGAACCCAGGTAGATCAAGCAAAAATTATGCCCTAAGGTTGAATTAGAAGAAAAGAAGTGGGGTGAAATCGAATGGAAGATAGAAGTTTGGAAGAAATGGAAAGAAATGGAGAGAAGGAAGAGAATCTTCTTCAATAAAGAGGATGCATCAAAATCAATCAACTGTTTAAGACAGGGAGTTTCGATTGAGATCACGAAAGAAGATAAGGAAATGAAGAACGTGATCACAGTTGATGAAAAATCCACAAGAAAGATGAAGGAAACCCTCTCAAACCCATAATACAGCCTAAAAGTGCAAATTAACATGAAGTCTAAATAATGCAAGCTACATGAAAATGCAAAGGTGTACTTGCAATAGGGTAACATAGGTTTTTGTGTGTTCATCATTCATTAGAGAATGTAAGAGAACTTATTTTCATCATTGGGCCATTATTACCGGACATCGGACAATCACACAATCATCACTAGTCACAAACGCAACTATGAAGATATGAATGTGATTTATATCAGCGTGGAATGTGGAAAGATTCTAACATGAGCATCAAAGACATGAAGGTCAAGATGACTACAATGTTAGCTTACCCAATTTAATGTAGCAAAACCATGCTCGCATCAAGACATAAACGCCAAGATTACCCTGAGAATGGTTGTGCAAAAACATTCAAGGATGATGCCATAAATCTCTTAAGTGTGTCAAGTAGACAACAAGAGATACTGAAGAGGTTCAAGACAACACCCATAAGTAGAAAGCAAATAAAAACATGCCCCATGCCCCAAGTCCTCTAGCTATGCATCACGGAGAGACTTATTAGACAAGGACACTCAATGAAAATCAATATCAGTCAACACACAAAGAAAAGATCATGGCATATCTCGAGCATTAAGTGTTGCAATTAAAAAATTTTAAGTGTGTAAACTGATACTGAGTTCCAAGGATAAGGATCGAATGCTTGCAAGTAGGTAAGATCACATGACTGAACTGGATAAGTGTTGAAAAACACACGATGTCAGGGGTTGTGTTGAAAAACACAGTTGGGTTAGTGTTGAAAAACACCGTTTGCGAGGTGTCCTAAAGACAAGCATATCCAAGAGACCAAAGCTAACACAGTGATGCCCCTAGACAAAGACAAAGACCAATTCCAAACCAAGGCAATAAGGACAAGGCATGATGGAGAAAGGCTAAGTGTCGAGGATGCATGCTAAGAAATAGGGATGCAAAGGCCTCAAGTAGCGCCTGTTTCCAGGGTTTTCACCACTTGGAAGAATTTTTTTTAGGACTTTTTATATTTTTTTATATATTTTTGTATTTTGCTTACTACCAAGGCGCTGTTTCCAGGTTCTCACCAAGGCATTTTTTGCTTTTTTGTATTTTCATTTTTTCTTTTTTTTTGTATTTTTCAGCATCATATTTGATTTTTTTTGGATTTTTTGACAATATATCAATTTTATTTTTTTTGTAATTTTTTCAGTATCATATATCAATTTTTTTGGAACTTTTTTCAGGGTCATAATTATATACAAAGGATGCCCCCAGACAGAACGGGCATCAAGGATAGAACTTCTTCAGGTGCAAAACATTGATAGGCTCAGGGAGCTGCTCCCCCTCTTCAGTAGATAGTAGATAGGCACCTGTGCCAAAAGCTGCTATGATGATGTAGGGCCCAAGCCAATTAGGTTCGAATTTTCCCTTTTGTTCTCGGTTCTGTTGGTTCTTAGGATTCTCTCGCAGGACAAGATCTCCTACTTGGAATTCTCTAGGGCGAACCTTTTTGTTGAAGGCTTTGGACATCCTCTTTTGATAGACCCTCATATAGTCAAATGATGCTTTACACTTCTCATCAAGAAGTTCTAATTCTTGCAATCTCATGGCGCGATAGTCTTCATCTGTAACTAGACCTTTGAGAGAGACCCGAAGTGATGGAATCTCAACCTCTAAAGGTAACACTGCTTCAGCGCCGTATGTGAGGGAAAAAGGAGTAGCCCTAGTTGGAGTACGAATACTCGTTCTATAGGCCCACAGGGCCGGATTTATCTGTAGGTGCCAGTCTCTACCATTCTTATGAACTGTTCTATGCAAAATCTTGAGAATGGTTTTGTTTGAAGCCTCTGCCTGACCATTTCCTTGTGGGAAGTAAATGGAGGACCCGTATTTTCTTTATCTTGAATCTTTGGCGAAATTTGGATTGGATCAACTCCATACTCGGCGAATGATACTTAGTTTTAAAATAAATAAAGAACAACATCTTGCGAGGCAATAGAAAGTGGAACAGCCTCTACCATTTTGTAGAAGTAGTCTGATGGCATTGATAATGAACTTATACCCACGATGAGTTGGGATGAATCTGCTTAACAAAGATCAAAAGGCCCATCGCTGAAATGGCCAGTGAGATATAGAAGGAATTAGCTCCCTACCTGGAGCATGTATCAGGTGTCCATGTTTCTGACATTTTTCACAAGACTTAGCAAATACTACTGCATCTATCTGCATCGTAGGCCAATAGTACCCTGCTCTAAGCAACCTTCTAGCCATGGAAAGACCATTAGAATGTCCTCCACATATGCCCTCGTGGATGTCAACTAGCGCTTGATCAGATTCCTCCTTTTCTAAGCACCTAAGAAGTGTTCCATCTAGACCCCTCCTATACAAATCACCAGAGATGAGGGAATGGTGAGAGGCGTTGCGGATAAGGTTTCTTCTTTCAGATCGGTTAAATGTATCGGGGATGATGCCATCAAGAAGATATGAGTAAATAGCACCATAGCGGGAGGATTCATGATTGACGAGGGTACAAATGATATGGCTTTCAGGTGAGTCAAATATGGGATATCGTAGCTCTTCCACTAGGAATTCATATCTGGACTCATGTTCCTCTAGCTGAAGAAGTGAAGCAAGGGTGGCCATAGCATCAGCTGCTTTGTTCTCAGCCCTAGGGATTTGCTGAAAGGTGACAAAAGTAAAATACCGTCTCAATGAATCAACCATTTTTTTGTAAGTTACCAACTTGTCATCTTTTGTTTGGTATTGTTCATTGACTTGGTTGATGATCAGCTGAGAATCCCCATAGATATGTAGTTCTGTGATATTCCACTCTATAGCCATTTTTAGTCCATTTGTCAAAGCCTCATACTCAGCTATGTTGTTTGTGCATGGAAAGAGTAACTTGTAAGATTTAAGAATAGTATACCCATGAGGAGAAACAAACAACACACCAGCTCCAGAACCATTTTGCATGCATGAACCATCAAAGAATAGTTTCCAGGATCTTTCAGTCATGTACATAAGATGCTCATCTGGAAAGTTGACTTGAATGGGCATATTATCTTGAATAGGAAAATTAGCCAGTTGATCTGCAATAGCTTGGCCTTTGATTGCTTTGCGCTCAATATACTCTATATTAAATTCAGAAAGAATCATCATCCATTTAGCAAGTCTACCAGTGAGAGCAGCTTTACCGAGCAAGTATTTGAGAGGATCAATTTTTATTATGAGATTGTATGGTGATAGCATTGAGCATATAGTGTCACAATTTTTGAGAAGCAAACACTCTTAAAGACAGCTTTTTCAATACTATTATAATTAACCTCATAGAAACAAGAATTAGAGCTAATAATATAATATATGGCCCTTTCTTTCCCTTGTTCATCTAATTGAGCCAACAATGCCCCGGTGAAGATTCAGTAGCTGAGACATATAAAATGAGAGTTTTTCCTGGAATGGGAGGCATTAAAATGGGAGGATTTGCCAAGTATTCTTTAATTTGATCCATGCTCTTTTGGCAATCCTCATTCCAGACACATTGAACACCTTTATGCAAATTTTTGTTGAAAGGTTGTGCTCTATCTACCAATTGTGAAATAAACCTCCTTATGGATTGAAGGCTCCCTTGAAGACTCCTCATTTTGGCTAACATTTTTGGGAGTGGCATGTTTATAATGGCTTGAACAGCACCGAGGGGTCCCTTCTATTCCTTTAGCTGAAATGATGAATCCCAATAATAATTTCGAGTAACACCAAATACACACTTTTGGGTTTAATCTTAGTTGAAATTGTTCCATGCGATCTAGAATCACTTCTAAATCAGCCAAATGTGTTCCTCTTCTCTTAGACTTAGCCAGGGTGTCATCCACATAATCTTCCATATTCTTATGCATCATGTCATGGAAGATGGTTGTCATAACTCTTTGGTAAGTAGCTCCTGCATTTTTAAATCCAAAGGGCATGACATTCCAACAATAAGTACCCCAGGCACATGTGAATGCAGTCTTTTCTTGATCCTTAGGAGCTATCTTGATCTGATTATGCCCAGAAAAACCTTCCATCAAAGAATAGATCTCATATCCCATTGTCATGTCCACTATCATGTCTATGTTAGGAAGTGGGAAATCATCCTTTGGGCATGCTCTGTTAAAGATCTCTAAAGAATGCATTGCAGATTGAGATGGTTTTATTGGGTTTAGAAATAGGTACAATGTTGGAAATCTAGTCAGCATAGTCTATGGCTCTAATGAATCCTGCACCAAGGAGCTTTTCTAATTCAGCTTTCACTAAAAGAGCTATATGAGGGTGCATTTTTCTCAACTTCTGTTTGACTAGTTTCACACCTGGAGCTATGGATAAATGATGCATAATGAAGTTGAGTGTCAACCTACAGCGTATGCGAGGTATGTCCATGCAAAGGGATTGTTTTCCTTCTTTTAGGAACTTCGGTACATAGGCTTTCTTTTCTTAGGGTGATAAAAGATTTAGCCGTGCAATTTTTTTGAACTTCCTGCATTGCTTTAAATTAACGACTTACGTAGAGTTCAACCAATGTGATGATCTATCACGGAAATAGCTTGGGGAGACCATCAAAGTACCTCATCGTGGAGTTGCCTGCGGGAGGGTTTCGCCTTTGGATGCGTCTTTTATTTTTACTTTTTGGTTGACACCGCCACATGGTGGTTTAAGCCATCGAGAACTCTTATTCTTTTTCTTTTTTTCTTTTTATCTTGTGACTAAGGTGCCCGATGGTCGGTTACGTCATCTTGGTATACGTCCTTTGGTGGAAGAACTTCTGGGTTCAATGGCATTTAGATGTGAGGGTGATCTCATAGTCATTGTGAAATGTCAAGGGTTGAGGCTCTTGGTAACGTTGAGACCAATCAATAAGGTTAGGGTGAACAAGGGGTAGGTTGATGACTGGTTCAAGATTAAGGATATAGGTGATGTCATCTCTGGTGACTGTAGAATTGGAATCTGTCAAGTTTCCCTCTAAAGTGTCTAAATCAGAATTTATCCTAGCAAGCGAAGAATCGTCTACTAATGCGACATGTGGGTTCCAATCTTCTAATCTAACACATGACTCGTCAGTTACATCAGGTTGAGAACTATAAGCATGGACAATGTCCATATCCAAGTCAACTGTTGCATCTGAGAGTGAATCCCATTCAAACTCATGAGAGTCTATTTCTGAATTATTGTTGGAGCCTCGTGATGTAGAAGCCTCAAGATTTGGAAGAGGCTCCTCTCCTCTAGCAATTTGCGCAATCACAAAATTATCTGAATTATCACCATCCATTGCAGCTGGGATAGAGACATTATCCATAGTCAATCTTGCATTCATACAGTCACTATCTATTGCAAATGAGATAGGAGGACTATCAATTATTAAATCTCTTAAATCTTCCCAAAGAATATTTGTTGAAGGTATCCAATCATCTGTTATGTCTTGTTGATTGGTCAAATCTGGTACATATTCTGTGTCATCTTTACTATCCCGCCTATCAGAAATGGGGACAGTGCATTTATTGTTGTTCATAAAGCCTAGGCCAACCGGTTTCTTAGACTTACATGCAAAAAGATCATGATTGAGTAGTTCGGCTCTAGCATCTAACCTGTGACTAAGAGGGCCATATCTTGGATAACCCATCTTCTTAACAAAAGTATATCCTCTCCCATAGGACTTAGGAGAGGGGGAGAAATTTTCATTGTGCTGGTATTTCTCCTCTTTGTATATCCAATCTCGAATAGCTACTTCCTCTTTTTCATCTTGTATTGGTACTGAGGATTCAACAAACTTGTCAAATAGTGTCATTGCTGAAGATGATGGTTTCATCTCTTGTGAAGGCTTTCCATATGTCCTAGGGGAAACGGGCATCTTTGCAAAAGAGTCAAGTTGATACCCCCCCATGCCAAGGTCTACTGACTTAAATTTGTTTTGTGATGCTGCTAAAAGTTGTTTCATAATCCCTCTGTGCTTTCGGTTAAGAGGGACATGAACATTAAGAGATTGATTGAGTGATAAGGTGTTATCCCACAGTATGCAAATTTCTGTTCCATTGTAGGGGAACTTAACACACTGGTGGTAGGTAGACGGCACTGCCTGCATATCATGAATCTATGGTCTACCCAGTAAAATGTTGTATGCAAGGGGTCTAGTATCAACAATTTGAAACAAGATATCTTTCTCAACTGGGCCAATCCTGACAGGAAGGACAGCCAATCCCTTAGAACTTCGTTCTGCCTCATCATAGGCCTTTATGGTGATCTTCTTTCTAGTGTCGATACTTGCTCTGAATAGCCCAAAGTTTTTAACAAATTCAAATTACAGATATTTAACCCAGCACCCCCATCAATCAACACGCGCTTGACACGGGTTTTATGAATCATGACTTCAATGTGAAGGGCGAGATTGTGTGGATGGCTTAGGGATTTGTCATCATCTTCAGAGAAAGAAAGGTAATGTGGGCTAGTAATGTGATTCACCATGCCTTGGAATTGGTCTATATCAATGTTGTTGGGGACATTTGATGTGCACAAAGCGTCCTCAAGGATCTGCTTATGCCTAGGGGACAACTCTAGAAGCTCTAAGATTGAGATATGTGCCGGAGTTTTCTGTAACTGATCTACAAGATTGTAGTTTGGTTTGAGAGCAGTGGTAGACTTTATAGTGACATTCTTGGATGCCACTTGCTTGGATTTGTTGGATGGACCTGAACTAGGCCCTCTGAGAATAATAGGGGCTTGACTCCTGGTAACAACATTAAGGGCTTGGGAAGATAACCTAGAATGAGGACCTCTCAGCACCACAATAGGTTGGTTGTCAAAAATAGGGGGAGAGTCATAACCATGCGGGTCTTTACTCCTTATCATATTAACACTTGGCTCCACAACTTCAAGCATGTTTATCACATTTTATGCCGCTGTATAGGTGTAGTTGATTACAGCTTTGCCATTCTGTGATTTAGAGGTTTCCCCCTTGTCGTAATTAGGCAAAGGTTCCTTAAAAGCCTTATGATCAGCATTGGTATTTAGGCCATCAACTTGAAGATTTCCACTTTCTATAAAATCTTGGACGATATGTTTTAATTTCCAACAGTTTTCAATAGTATGGCCGGGGCCATTATGAAATTTACAGAATGCCTTGTCATCCCACCAATGTGGCTTAGGATCTAGAATGTGAAATTTTGCAGGATCCTGAGGATGTGCCAAGTTGTTAGCAATGAGAGTTTTGAGAATATCCTCATATGTGTCACCCAATTTGGTAAATTGCCGCTTGTGGTTTTTGGGCCTTTCCTGATATCTTGGTTTACTTTCTTGTTGTGGAGGTGCATTAAGCTTCATTGCTTGCACAGCCTTAGTCAAATTAAGAACACTTTGATCTCTTGATTGGGAAGAATCCACAACTCCATCATTGACAATTTGTTTGTTTTTGTTCCAATTGTTGTTCTTCCTTTTATCCCTATTGTTGTGTTGACCATTGTTGGTATTATTGTTATGTCTGGTCAAAATGCCTTGTTCTTTTAGAACATCCTCAATGCGGCATGCAGTTTCAATCATGGTATCAAAGGAAGTGAAGACTATCTTTTTGATCTCATGTCTCATTTTAGGCACCAAATTACTAACAAGTATGTCAATCTTTTCATCCTCATGGATCATCCTAGGATACCGAGAGCATTGTCTCCTCCACCTTTGCAAGAAGGTAACAAAGGGTTCCCCCTGATTTTGTTTCAAGTTGCATAGGTCCAACATAGTAACAGGTCTTGACAGATTATATGCGAAGTGTTGAGCGAATCTATGAACAAGTTCTCTAAAAGTCTTGACAGGAGGAGTGATATTGGTAAACCATTCCATTGCTTGTCCTTTAAGACTCCTAGGGAACAACCTCATCAAATAGGAGTCATCTTGATGGAATTCAAAGCTCATAGTATAGAACTGACGCACATGGTCGTGTGGATCACCACTGCCATCATATTTATCGTATTGTGGGAATTCCACCCTCTTTGGAAAATCTTTCATACTCACCCTCTTGTCAAATGGATTAGGACAAATTGAGTCTAGTGAGAATGAGCTCTTAGGTTGCATCATTTTCTCCATCATTTGCTTCATTTGGCGGATTTCTTCCTCTTGAGAGGGATTTTGCTTTTGTATTTTGTTGTCCACATCAAAATTATAAGGGACTCTGGCACCCTTGTTGATTAGACTTTCCAAGAACTTATCTTTGTTTTGTTCCAAATATCTCTCCACATACTGTTGGAAGATAGGCTCTTGTTGTATTCGCATGAAGTCTTGAGTATCAAAATCATAATGTGAGCTACCACCTCCATGTTGGGAACCAGGATGTACATGTTGGGAGTGTGGTCTTGAATTTTTGGGAGGAGTTTGCCTCCTATAGTGAGCATATTGAGAGGCCCTTCTTCCTCTAGGACTAGGAGATCTAGAAGGGGTCCTTGACCGCCTTCTACTTCTTGGTGTTCTGAAGGGGTGGAGGGAGGAGAATTACGTCCACTGTTAGCACCCCTTGTATTGTATTGTTTATTTAATTGGTGGGCTAACTGCCTATCTTGCTCCTCTTGAGCGAGTTTCCTTTGTACTTCCAATAAAGCTTGGCTCTCTTCCTCAAGTTGTCTAAACTTTTCTTGCTTTGCAGCTTGTTCATCTAGAAATGCTTTCTTTTCGCGTTCAATTCTTCTAAGCCTATCACTTGTGAACCTTGAGGTATGTTGAAGTGGTGAGCTTGGTCTAGACTGTTTGAACAAGTCATTGGTATACGTTGTATTGACATGAGCATCGCGAGGTTCATTGTCTTGGCCTTCGTGTTGTGACCATTGTTCTTGGTGAGCTCGTCTCTTATACCTTTCATCCCGTTGATGGGCATCCAAATATCTTGTATTAATGAGGGGTGAATCAGGTTGATTATCATGAGAAGAATTTCCAAATATCATGTTGTTTCTGTGTTGTTCATAGATATCATCAAGATCTTGATCCATGGCTTCCCTCTCCTGCCGAGTGACAGTATAACTCATATCCATACCTGAGTGGGAAGGTGCTGAGGGGGTACTCAAGTCACTAAAATGGCTCTTTGGGTCAAAATAGGTTTCAGACTAACTCCTAGGTGACTGGTCAAATATTGGTTCCTTTTCCTTTCTCTTTTGACGAGTCTGAACTGGGGGTAGTTGGTTAAAGACTATCTGAGGTCGCTTTCCTTGGCTCACTTGATATCTTGTTGTGGCTGACATGAAAGGGAGAGTTCAAATAAACAAAAATTCTAAAGCGTCAATACCAAGCAGGATAGTAAAATTTTTCTCTTGTCCGAGAGAGATGGTGAAATAGAACTGTTGCAAATAGGTGCAAACCAACACTGCCACAGAGGTGCTCAATTCTTGGGTGAACACCCTAGCACATATGGATCAGGAGGATGACTTACACAAATTGTACTGAGTTTGAATTGTATGAAAATGGGTGGACAAGGAGACTACCAGCACTCTCCAAGTGTGTTATCAAAGAGTCTAAAAATTTATCTATTTGACAGGAACAATTCCTAATTTTCCAATCTCAAGCAAAATCGCTTATGAGATCAAGGATCACTAATTCAAAGGGTCAAGGACACATAAACCCTAAATACAGAATAGGTCTCTAAAACTGGGACAAGTCACCTAATCGAAGAACTCAGTATTTCAGTTTGTTGTTTGTTTGCAAAGATTAAGCAAGTATATCCACAGATTTTGATCAAGCACATAGGTTTCAATCAGACAAGTTGTGATACAAAAAGTAGTCGATAACAGATCTATCAAGGACAAAGCAACTTGATAGTATCAGGGGAGTCTTGTTTGAAGATGTTTGGACAATGTTTAAGACTCAAAAACAAACACATAGCTATCCCTACCAAAGAAAATGGTGAGAAGTCAAAACCTTTGCCCCATT
>VDFB02101190.1:0-18838 GCA_007258455.2 Sequoia sempervirens
GAGACCACACACTCTTCAATATGTGAAGAATACAATAAAGCTTGATGTAGTATACCATGAAACATGCCATGAACTAAAAACCTGCCATACTTAAGGTAGTCGAAAAACAACTACAAAAAACTTGTACTTAAAATACCACTTCCAAATAAAACAACAACCATCAATTCACCAAGGAAACCCTAGTTTCTACAACGTACAACCAAAGGCAAAGAAAAATTTAACCAAAAAAAATTGTGCTCCTCCTTTGCAACCATACATTTCAAATGCATTAAACAAGAAAGACTTATACATGAATATTCAGGTTCTTGTTGCTCTACCAACAATAAGATATATTGACACTACAGTAATGGTGATCAGATATGTTAAACCTATCTATAATTCTTTGAGATGAGCAAAAGGTGAAGACATACACACCAATCACCTCTTTGGATATTTTCAATCATGCTACTAGTTATCCAGCATAATATTAGTGAAAATCCCAATTGTTACTCTTCATTTCAAAGGCAATCACTAGATTAATGTGCAGGGTTCAATGGAACATGAGTGTTTGGGTTAAGTATGCACAAAGGGAGGAGAGTCAGAAGGACTTTGAGTGGGAAACATCTATGTGGAAGAGGGCCTTTGAGGTGACTTATAGATGGAGATGCACACCATTCCATCATACCTACACCATCACCGGTTTGCACCATGCCAACATTACTCACACAACATGCTATGAGATCATATACCCCTCCTAATAAGAAATTCTATATACTAAGGAATGGTGAGGTTCCTGGCATGGTTACTTTGAACATTTCCTATATTATGATAAACAAGAAGAATGGATATCGAATAAATCAAAATAGATAAACACAAACACAACAATTTTCCCAATGTATGGCATTGCACACAATTTCTATTCACACTAAAATGAATTACATCATGTGTCTTTTATAGAGGAGTTTACAATATACAAGATAATTTTGGAAACATACTAAATCAATTCTCTCATTGTTGTGAAATAACATGCAAATTAAAACTTCCATAAACTTTGTATTGTTGTATACCTAATTAACTATAGAATATATGGGAGAAATTACATGCCAACACTCACCCTTAATTTCAGCCACAAATTCTTTCAACTTTGCAACCAAGTCTTTGCACTCACCCAAATTATTTTCTTCATGATACTTTAAAATTATCTTCAATATTTGTGGATCTCTCTTGAACTCTTCAAGAGCTACTACAGGAGTCCTTCAAACATTAAGTTATCTTGCTATCTCTAGATTTCCACTTTTTATCATGTCTTGTCAAACCTTCAACTCTTTGTTGATCACTATCATCTTTCACATATGAATATTTATATTTAAACAAAATTTTCAACATACCTATCAAATTTTTCCAATTTGATCCAAAACTCCAACCACAGTTCAACTGTATAAATTCTGTCATAGATTCAGTCTTCCAATTTCTTTGCCAACACTTATTTTCTGAATGATTTCTCTTCTCAAACCATAAATAGCACATGTATGTAGATCCCAGCATGTATCTTTCATATGACCTTTCCTTTACAATGCAAAAATAGATGTATTTCTTGAACAGATTTTCTTGATCTTGTAAAATTTCCTTTACCTCTAATATATCTGAGACGTTCATATTTTGGTCTCATAACTGCCTCAATCATAATTTTTCTTCCTTGTGCATTCTTTCCTAATCCTTTTCCTTTGTAACCCATTCTTTTCATAATCTTAAAACTAACATTTTCCTCATTATGATGAACATGATTTCTAGATTCAAACACTTCATCTTTACATTCTATACATTCCTCATCAAAATTAATATTACCCATATCACACAAACTACTTGATTTATCAATTGAACAATGTAAATCCTCTTATCACAAGCAAAATCACTTATCAATGGATTTTTCATTAAACATTTACTTTCTTCTTTCAAGGGTATGTGCAAGATCATCATGGAAAAAATAGGCCCTTAAGTGGCAAAAAATTTAGAAAAATCAGAGTTAGGAAACTTGACGTAAAAATTTGAATAAGTTATATATATTATTTCAAAAATATGTAAGAATAGAATCCCTAGAAAATTGAATGTAGTTTCTAAACTACTAGGTTTGTTTGAAAAAGAAAAAAAAAATATTTGGTGAAAATTTGAAATTTCAATGCAATGGTACTTAATTTGGTGAAAAAAGAAGAAGTAGGTGTCTTTCTACCACCCTAACCACAATAAAATGATAATATTTTTTTATAATATTTTAGATGTGAGTAGATAAATCATGCCTGATGTGATGCATTTTTTTGTAATTTTTTCAAAGTAATTAATTAATTATGAATTTTTTATTACATTTTTTAAAAATATAAAACTCATATGTCGACCACATTAACGGTCAAAACTTCATGAAATTCAATCTTTCTTTTTTTAATCTGTAGTATACAAAAGATAAAATGTGGCGGATGTTTTGGATTCAAAAAATGTGATACCATTTGAAAGCTATAGATGTTTTTCAATCACCCTATCAATCAGGACTTTTGTCATAATTTGAGTAGAAAATGAATAATAATTATTTATTAAATTAAATTAAATCATAATTTATATTAGTAGAAATCTGAGAATCTCCTTTAAAACCCTTTTCATTTCATCAATTTTGGGTAAAAATAGTCATCAACCACATACCCATCCATTATTGCCACTTTTTGGCCCATCATGATCTTGCACATACCCTCAACTTTGATAATTCTTCCTTCTGCAAAAAAATTTCTGCTTCTAACAATTTCAACTTTTCTCAAAAGCTTCTTTCATTTTCTTAACCTCATCAAAAAAATTTAATTTTTCTTCTAATTCTTCATTCTTTCTTTTAACATTACCCAATTCCTTGTCAAGATTTTCAATTTCACATAAAAACTCATATTTCTCCTTTATCAACTCCTTTATTCTTTTTATAAATTTAGAATTATCTTTTATAGCTTTCATCAATTCTTCTTCTACAACCTCAATTTTTCTTTTTTTACTCATTTGCCAACTTTTCCCATTGAATTTTTTTTATTAAACTCGCATGATTCTGCTATAGTGATTTCTTCTTTTGTTTAAGAGCAACAAATTCCTTTAATAGTTCTCTTGCAATTTATACCTTCTCTTCTACAAATCTCTTAAAATGATGAACATTGAGATCATTTTCTATAGATTCTTTTGATAGTTACACAAATACAAAACTTCTCTCCAGAAAAGAGTTTTGATTTACTTTTAGCAATAAAAACTAATCCTATCTCTTTATTTTTTGTAGAAACTTTCTTCTAATACAAATTAACTCAAATATCTCTACAAATATTTTTCCAAACACACAAACAAACTTTTCAAAATAAAATTAATTACCTTTTCGAACAACCTAAGAAACATTTTTTGCACTTATCCTTTTTCATTGTAGATGATGCAATCTGAGAACAACATCAAATGTGGTGACTTTTTTTTATTTCTAGATCTACAACCTTTTAAATCTACATTGGAAATAAAACTCATATCTACTCTTTGAATTCTATTGAATCTGCAATCCTTTATATGGCAACTCTTTTGTGACTAAAAAATTAGTTCCTAAAAAATCAAAAGCTCCTTCACCATGGTGACAACGATTTATTATTTATCACATACAATGTTTTCTTGTAGTTGTAGCTTCATTTAAACATTGATTACCAAATTATATTTATGATCTTCACCATTGAACCAACCTGGCTCTGATACCATTTTGATAAACAAAAGAATGAATATGGAATAAATCAAAACACATAAAATAGATAAACACAAACAAAAAAAAATTCCCAATGCATGTTGCACACAATTTCCATTCACACTAAAATCAATTACATCATGCCTCTTTTATAGAGGAGTTTACAATATAAAAGTAATTCTCGAAACATACTAAATCTATTCTCTCATTGTTGTGAACTAACATGCAAAGTGAAACTTCCTAAATACTTCCTTCATGCATGTTGCATGCAAAAACTTTCTACTATTGTATGCCTAATTAACTATAGAATATATGGAAGAAATTACATGCCAACATATTGTAATTGCTTCCACAATGCTATCACATTTTGTACACCAACCACAATATACTAGCTCTGATACCAAATAAATTCAAATGAATAAATTCAATTCATTTTACAAATAGGAAGGAAAAACATTGTATAGGGTCATCAAGTACAATGAATGGTTGGAACAGCTGTGAGGAACCATGTAAAGAACGAAGTGTAACTACCTCTAGCTACCTCTGTAACAAAGATAATGTAATATGTTACCTTTAACCTATTATTTTATTAACTGTTTAGTCCTCCAAACCTTGATTTATAAAATTATTTCAAGGTGCAATTGAAATACATCATTTTCATACATTATATGGGATTTTAATTTTAGTTATGGATTTATGAAGTATGAATAATAATTAATGTTATTAATACATATAAATCTACATTTTTAATGTCATAAAAGTATGTGATCAAGGCATCATTCTACTCTAACTTATCCTCCCACCACCATCTTAAAATAGTTAAATGTAATTTTCACATTTAGAGTATTTTTGGGCTCACTCTCTTTTATGGTTTAGAGTAATAATTGTTAGCCAATAGGCTATTTGTGTGAACTTTGGTCAAAATTTTTGTCAGCCTTCCTAGTTTTAGAGCTTTTTGGTGCCGAGGAAAATGTGGTAGGTTTTTTTTTGGTTTTGGTGAACTTTGGTTGGAATTTTTGTTAGCCTTCCTAGTTTTTGAGCTCTCCAGCACCAAGGAAAAGGTGGTGGATTGATTTTCAATTTTTAAATAAAAATCATTTGGTGTGATGATAGAGAAGGCTATCAAAATGGCATCAACATTAATTGTTTTATGGTTTCCATGTAGTGGTGATGGTTGTAAGTAACATCTATCTTTAAAGTCCTCAGAAAACAAAGCAAATGCCTATGCAATTTTTGATAACCCATTGTTGGGTGTCATTCTTTGAGTTTACCTTGTTGTTCAAGATAGTTGTGACTGAGGAGGGAAAGATTATGTGAAGGTGCAAGTGTGATCATCAGCTGTGGAATTTCTGTGAAGCACATTGAAGGTTATTTTGTGTTGTTTGCATGTGTCGAATGTTGCAAAAGCACTATAAAAGTGTGTGTTGTGATAATTTTGTGCCCATTTTTTGCAAGTAGAGGAGAAAGAAGAGAGGATAGAGAAAGCAAGCAGGAAGAGGTGTGGGAAGAGCTGCATATTGAAAAAACTATTTCTTAAGTATTTATAAAATAGTTTATGTTATTTTTCAAAGGGGATTATTGATTTTTTCTTTGTAGCTTAGTAAAAAAAAAATTGTTTATGGTTTCCGTGTAGCCGACATGGGTGGAAGGAAATATTGTTTATTTTTGCATTGGTTTGTTACTATGAATTCTTGTGTTGAATTCATGTATTTTTTGTGGGAATTTTCATCTAGGTTACTATTGAAACCAATATTGTTTTATTGTGTTGATTGCTATTGAAAAGATTGTATAGTTTGTTGAAACAAAAGTTGTTTGATTTATGGTTTGGCTTTTGTGGCGATGGTTTTGCATGGGTTTCTTGCTGCAATTTTTTGTGTTTTATGGGTTTTGGCATCTGGGTGACTATTGATACCAATATTGTTTGATTTATAGCTTTTGTTTTGTGGGTATGGTTGCAACTCTCTAGCTTAGGCTATATTGTTTTATTTGTCTTTTTTTTCTGTGTGAATGTTTGCAAAATAGTTAATCTAGTGTGCTTTTTGTGAATTTTTCCATCTCGATTACTGTTGAAACCAATATTGATCCATTTATGGCTCACAATTTTTGGTGAAGGCTTGAATCAGTTTGTTACTATGAGCTTTCTATGTTTTGTGGGTTTCTCATGCGGGTCACTGTTTAAAGCCATATTTTTGTGGTGATGGTTGCAATGCAATGAAATAGTTAATGTTATATAGGTTGTTTTGTTTTTTGCAAGGCAATGTTGATTGTTTTCCTCTAGCTTAGGGTACATTGTTACCATTTTGATAAGGATCTATTGAAAAAAGACTATATAGTTTGTTCACACCAATATTGTTTGATTTATGGTTTGTCTTTTATGGGGATTTTTTTTTATGGGTTTGTCACTATTATTTTTAGTGTTTTGTGGGTTTCCCCATTTGGGTGACTATTGATAACAATATTGTTTCATTTATGGCTTTTGTTTTGTGGTGATGGTTGCAATGCAATAAAATAGTTAATGTTATATAGCTCATGTTGTTTTGCATAAGACATTGTTCACTGTTGTTGTCTACCTTAGGCTATATTATTTCATTTATGGCTTCCATATAATATAGTTGGGGAAAGGGTGGCAGATTTTTTTTTCTTTTTAAATGAAAAGCATTTGGTGCACTGATAGAGAAGGCCAGTGAAATCGCATCAACATTAATTATTATATGGTTTCATGTAGTGGCGATGGTTGTAAGTAATGGTTTCCTTTTAAATTTTTGGAAAACATAGCGAATTCTTGTGGAATTTTTGAGAGGGAGTTTCCCTATGGCTATATACTCTTCTGTAGAGTGCAATTGGTAATGTGTATATATGTGCATCTAACTTAAGAAATATATATCTATATATATCTATATATATGTATATATGTATATATGTATATATATATATGTATATATGTATACACACACACACACATATATATATAAAGAGAAACCTACAAAGATTCATAGTAACGAACCAAAGTAAAAATATACTCATTTCTTAATAAAAACTTATCAAAAAGTGAAACTTTATATAGCCTTCTCAATAGCACCTTCTTGAAAATTAATAGTGACAAACCCAATGTAACCAAACATAAAGTGTGAAGCATTAACTATTTTATTATGTTCCAACCATAACCACAAAATGAAAGCCATAAATCAAACAACATTGGTTTCAACTATTACCTAGATGGAGAAACGCACAAAACTGTAGCCACAAAACCCATGGAAAATGATAGCCACATAACGCAACCATAAACAAAACAATATTTCTTTTAAAAAAAAATATTATCTTTTATCAACAGCACCTTATCAAAAATTGAAACAACATAGCCTTTTGAATAGAACCTTATAAAAAATGAGATAGTATAGGCTAAGGTAGACAACAACAATTGACAAAAACTACATAACATCAATAATTTTATTTTGTTGCCAACATAGCTACAAAATGCAAGCCATAAAGAGAAACCCACAAAAAATTGACATATATATATAAATACATGTATATGTATACACACACACACATACATATACATATATGTTAATATTAAAATATACTTTTTTCTGAATGGAGCCTTAACAAAAATTGAAAGAATCTAGGCTTTTCAACAACACCCTGTCAAAAATTGAAATAATATAGCCTCTTCTGCAACACCTTATAAAAATAGAACAATATAGCCTAAGCTAGAGAACAATAATAAAAAATGCATAATGGAATCAAACATAGACTATATAACATCAACACATTGTTGATTACACAAAGCACAAAAAAATGCACAGTAACAAAGCAATGCAAAAATATAACTAAAGCTAGGATAGTCTTTCTCAACAATGTCTTATCGACAATTGAAACACTTCTCAATGATGCCTTTTTGAGAATAAAACATTATAGCTAAAGATACACAACAACAACTAACAAAAACTAGATAACGTTGACAATTTTATTTCATTCGAAACATAGCCACAAACAAAAGCTATAAATAGAAACCCAAAAAGATTCACAAATTGAGACAATATAGCTTTCAGAGCAACACCCTCTTGAAAATTAACAATGACAAACCCATCCAAAAATATACTCCTATATGTGCATCTAACTTTAGACCTATATATATATATATATTATATCTACATATGTGGGTGTGTGTGTGTGTGTTTGTGTGTGTGTGTCATTCATGGTTTTTCAATGTACTAAGCGATTGGTGGAAAAATATTGTTTCATGTTGGATTGTTGTTGTGTTATAATGAATTTGTTTTCACTTTACAACTATCGCTCATGGGGAAATCATAAAATGAAATGTTCAAAATTAACAATCAACAATCATATTACCAACATCAGGATAAAAAAATATGGTGGTGGACATGTGTGTGGTTCAGGTTGAACCTCCAGTTCAGAGACAGGACAGACAGACGTGAGCGGCCGGGGCTGCCAGCAGGCATTTCCGGTGCTTCGGGCGTGGGCGGGATGCATTGCCAGCCGTGGCGGAGAGATAGATGGCAGACGCGTTTCGGACGGGAGAATAACGTTGCGCGTGGAAGACGTGAAACGGTAGAATGGCGGTGCGACGGCGTTGGAACGGTGCGGGAAGAATCCACCACCCTATTTCTAGGGTATGCCAATAATTGCTTCAACTACTTTTCAATGTTTGCTTGTCCTTGCTTTTAGTATGTTTCCTGGGGTCTAGAATAGTAGGTGTAATTACAAGCATTCACATAATATGGATACCATACAACAATTAATGTTGGTGCCACAATGGCTTGCTCCTATACAGCTGTTGCACATGAAGAATGAAACCTTATCAAAAAATTAAGAGAATCTAGCCTTTTCAACATCACCCTATCCAAAATTGAAATAATATAGCCTCTTTAGTAGCACCCTATCAAAAATTAAACAATATAGCTTAAGCCAGAGAACAATAATTAACAATGCATAATGGAATAAACATAAAATGTATAACAAAAAGAAATAATTAAGAAAAAGGCTTCAATGTTGTATATAACAATTAATATAAAGTATATCATTTGAAGTATGCCCTGTCAAGGTTCAAACAAATAACTATTTTCAAAAAATAATAAACATTGGGAAGAGTATGTATATACATTGCTCACATCTACTTTGACATACATACAAACCTACGTGTAGGAAAATTTAATATTGTCTCATTTATGGCTTCTGTTTTTTGCAAATGGCTGCAATATATTAAAATAGTCTATGTTTTTTTTCCATAATGCATTTCTCATTGTTGTTTTCTAGCTTTGGCTATATTCTTTCATTTTCAATGCATAATTCAATAGTTAATATTATAGAGTTTATGTTGTTATCCAAAAGGAATTCTTGACTATCATAGTGACTAATTTCATTTCGACTATCTACAAAAATCTACATATATGATATTAGATGCAAAAAAAATTATTATAAAATAGTGATAATCAACAATGGCCAATGGAATCTAACATAAAGTGTATAAGATTAACTATTTTATTCCATTGTAACCATAACCTAAAACATAAAGTCCCGAGCAAGAACATACATTGTCCACCACTTTGATCAATGGTGAAACCCATCTTTCTTATCACAGTTAAGATACTGGCTATCATTCCAATAATTCCTTGAGCCTGGGAGAAATAGTAACTAAAAATATTTTGTGAAGGTGGTTGGAGGTTATTTTGGTTTCTTTGCATTGGGTCATGGTTGCAAAATCAATACATGCAATCCATAGATGAAACAATATTGATAGTAACAAATAATACGGTGTTTTCTAAACAACACCTTATCTGAAATTGAAACAATATAGCCTTCTCAACAACACCTTGTTGAAAATGATACAATGTAGCCTAGACTAGAGTATAACAATCAAGAATGCCTTATGGAAATCAACATAAATTGTATAACATTCACTATTTTTTAGCATTGCAACCATTGTGACAAAATGAAGGGCATGAATTAGAAAGTCTTTTCCTTGTACAACACCATGTCGATAATGAAACAATATAGCCAAGGCTAAAGGACAATAAACATGAATACCTTGTTGAAAAGAAGAAAAATTGCATAAGATTAACTATTTTATTATGTTGTAGACATTAGCGGAAAACAATGGTACATAATTTTTTGCATGTAGGGACTAATAGCCTGTATGTTAAATTTTAAGGGAAAATTAATGTCACAATTGACCGGAGTGGTGGACAATGCCTTTCTTTATTGTGTTTTACTTTATTTCTCCTATGTGTAGATATGTCTATATACCATACTAGATGCAAACAATATTGATACATACTTAGGTGTCCTTCAAATGATAAGTTGTATTTTGAGTGTTGTGGAACATTGATGGCCACATTGATCTTAGTAATGGACAATGTTTCTCCCCTATGTGTAGATATGTATATATGTCATAGTAGATGAAAGCAACATTGATACATAGTGATTTCTATGTTAATTTTTGTTGCCAGGACATTCTTGGAATGATAAGTTGTTCTTTTGATGTTATATGGAACATTGATGCCACCATTGATCACACTGACGGACAATGTATGCTCTACGTTGGTTCTTTTAGAAGAACCTAGATTTTTTTGAAATCATTTCTGAAGAGTTCTGTAAATGTGCTTTTTTAATATTTTTTTTTGGTCATATTCTAAATTTCCCAACAAAAAAATTGAAATATAAAAGGGTTTGAAATTTAAAAATTGGGAATGGAGCTCATTAGCCTTTGTTGATTTAATTGAATCTTTGGTTGTTGTCTTGTTGTTGCAATAGAGCTTGTGGCTAACTATCAAAATTACAGCTCTATCCTTTTCAAAGAGCATCCCTAGCAATGTTAGTGGACTCTAGGTCTCCCTAGGTTGCTCGACAACCCTTAGGTACTGATTTCATAAGTTTGTTCCTTGTTTATTTTTTGTTCCTGACACTTGTATTGGTTGCTTTCCATGTGCATTCAGTGAATTGGAAACATGCTTTGCATGCATTTGTAGCCCTTCTAGTGTATAGTCTAACTTCTTTATATTTCAAGTATTTATGTGACCTTCACATTTTTTATTGTTGAAAATTTGGGAGTAGTCTATGTGTGGCTATTTATGTGGCTTCCATTTTAGTGGACTTGCATATAACTTTTTTTTTGGTAATATTTCCTATTGTTAGGGTTAGAGTTGGCATATATCTAACAATTAAATGTAGATTTAATTAATAAACATAGAAACTAAAACACACACAGAATAAATCATAACACATAGAATTTAATGTGGTTCAGCCAATCTGGGCTACATCCACCAAACTACAGCCATCCAATACTTTTATTAACTAGTGCAAAATTTATTACAATCTTGCCAATAATCGCATTTTTTTATCATACTATAATATCCATCCAAACCCCTTTTTAACAAGCTTAGAAGCTTCTAGATTAGGGTTTTACAAAAAAGGGGTTTTCTTCCTTTCTCATTGATTTTTCCCTTTTTTAGTGATAACACAAAAAAGTAGGAGAAAATTTTTTCTCAGGGGCTACCACCCCCAAATCCCCACCCGGGGCCCAGCTCAGCCCCAGACCTCGGACCCCAGCAAGAATACATGTTGGGTTGTATAGTATACCATGGGCTATACAGTATAGCATGATCAGTCGTCAAATACCAACAATCTCCCACTTGGAGACTGATTAGGCTCCACACCATCACAACCTCCCACTTGAAGACTGATCTTAGACGACACTACTACAATTACAACTCCCATTGGAAATAAGTACCTTGGACCTTACTGCTCTATTATACTTGAATTAAAACTTGAAGGACAACCGAAGCTGAAGAGGAGCTCAACTTCTCCCTTGTCACTGCCTTCATAAATAAATCTACTGGATTGACATCTATATGTATCTTGTCCAGCTTGACCTGTCCATCCTCAAACACTGACTGAATGAAATGATATCTCAATTGTATGTATTTTGTTTTAGAATGAAAGGCATAATTCTTTGCAAGATGTATAGCACTGTGGCTTTCTGTAAACAAGTAATTTCTAGCCTATTGTTTTCCCAACTCATCCATGAAAATTTGAAGCCATATCATCTCCTTTTCCACCTTTGTTGCAACAACATACTCTACTTCTGTGGTGGATAAAGCAACCACCTTTTGCAATCAAGAAATCCAACTCACTACTCTCACACCAACTATAAATACATAACCTATGGTACTTTGCTTGGTAGCTATATCCCTTGCCAAATCTAAGTCAACATAGCCTTCTAAATTAGAATTAGAGCCCCCAATACAAAAACATTTATTGGATGTACCTCTCAAATACCTGAGAATCCATTTTACTGCATTTCAATGCTCAACTCTAGGATGACTGAAATACCTGCTAACAACTCCTACGACATGTGCAATATCCGGTCTCGTGCATACCATGGCATACATTAAACTACCTACAACTGAAGCATATGGTACCTTGGACTTTTTTTCTTCCTCCTCTTATGTCTTCAGACACATATCCTTAGTCAATTTAACATGACTAGGCAAAGGTGTGTTGACATATTTTGCATTTTCCATATGAAATCCTTGCAACACCTTTCCAACATAATTAGCCGAAGATAAAAAAAATTGTCTATTTTTCCTATCTCTACAAATTTTCATACCAAGGATTTGCTTTGCTGTCCCCAAATCATTCATAGCAAAATATTTTGCTAACTATTATTTTAGCTCACTTATGTGATCCATGCTAGACCCAACTACAAGCATGTCATCAACATATAAACATAAAATAATGTAGTTGTCATTATCCAACCTCTTAAAATAAACACAATGGTCAGAATTACACCTGTTGTAGCCTTGCTCGGCCATAAAACTATCAAATTTCAAATACCATTGTTGAGGTGCTTGCTTAAAGCCATATAAACTTTTCTTCAATCTACACACTAGTTTCTCCTTACCTTTGACCTCAAATCCTTGTGGTTGTTCCATATATATTTCCTCTTACAAATCACCATGGAGAAGGGTTGTTTTAACATCAAGTTGTTCTAATTGAAAATCTTCAGTAGCCACAATACTTAAAACAATATGAATAGAAGTCATTTTAACAACTGGAGAAAAATCTCATCAAAATCAATACCCTTTTTCTATGCAAATCCCTTTACAACTAATCTTGCTTTAAATATTTTCTTATCTCCATCCTCCTCTTTTAGCCTATAAATCCATTTGTTTGGTAAAGCCTTTTTACCTGCAGGTAACTTGCATAATTCCCAATTCTAATTTTTCAGCAAGGAGTCCATTTCTTCATCCATTCCATGCTCCCACTGAACCTTGGTATCCACCTCCATAGCTTCATCATAATTTTCTTCTTACCTAGCATGAGGAACCACTGAAACATCATTGTTTGGAATATCATCCAACACTACATAATCATTTTCTTTCTTCTCATGCTGCAGCAACAAATCTTTGTACAACACTTTCTCATCGAATATGACATCCCTGCTTCATACAATTTTCTGATTTTCAAAATCCCAAAGTATATAACCAAATTCATCAATTCCATATCCAACAAATACACATTTCTTAGATTTTTCATCAATCTTGGTTCTATTTTTAGAATCTACATGAGCAAATGCTTCACAACCAAAGGTTTTGAGAAAAGAATAACTCACCTTCTTGCCCTTCCATGCTTCCTCTGGAATACCACAACCCAAAGGATTAGAGGGACCTCTATTGATTAAATAAACAGCAGTGTTTACAGCCTCTACCACATTTTTAAAGGCAACCCAACATGCAATCTCATAGTTCGTGCATGCTCCATTATTGTTCTATTCATGCGCTCAGCCACTCCATTTTCTTGTGGAATCCTTGGAACTGTTTTCTGCCTATGAATACCATTAGAGGAACAATAATCTTCAAATTCTTTGCTGCAATACTCACCACCATTATTAGATCTGAAACATTTTATCCTTTTACCTGTCTCATTCTCAACCAAGCTTCTCCATTTTTTAAAAGTTTCAAATACATCATATTTCATATTTCTGCCTAAGGAAATAAATCCATACCTTCCTAGTCACATCGTGAATGAATATAACATAATATAGAGAGCCACTGAGAGAAGATACCCAAGCTGGTCCCCATACATCCATATGCACAAGGTCCAATTTCTCATCTTTCTTTTGCTTCCCATCCTTGAGAAAACTAACTCTCTTTTGTTTTCCATACACACAACTTTCACAAAAATCCATATTAACACATTCTAGACCTGGTAAAACATTATTTGAATGAAGTACTTTCATACCTTTTGCACTCATATGCCACAGTGTTGATTCAGAGTCCACAACAACTGTATGATCTTCTACCTGCTGAATTACAGCAACTGTTCTTGAACATTGACCTTTTTCTGTAACAATTAAAGTAGAAGGAACAATATGACCTATACAAAGATATAAGGTGCCTATTTTCACACCTTTTGCTACCACTAAGGCACCCTTTGTGACCTTCCAATTTTTATCACTAAATGTAACAACATAACCTTCATCATCTAGTTGCCCTGCTGAAAATAAATTTTTGCTTAGTTTTGGAACATGCCTTACCTCACGTAGTAGCCAATGATTCTCATTCTACAACTTAATCTTGATTCTTCCCTTTCCAACAATCTGACAAGGTTTGTTATCTCCTAAAAAAATCAGCCCAAAATCCCCTTAGACATAATCAAGAAAATAACTTCTATGGGGGGTAGCATTAAATGAAGCCCCTGAATCTAACACCTAAGAATCATCAACATTATCAAGGGAAAAAATAAAAGCATCCTCATCAGATTTATTACTTACCACATTTTCCTCTTTACTTCCTTTATTTTTGTCTCCGTCTTTATTTTTTTGAGACCAACAATCTTTCTTTAAATGACCTGGCTTACCACAGTACCAACAATCCCTCTTGTCTCTCGATTGGGACTTTTTGTCCTTTTATTTTCCTCATGACTTCCCATGATTTCCATAATTGTTTCCTCTCTCCTTTGTTCTATCCCTGCTTTCTACATTCAAAACATTTTCTGATGTGGATGTTCCACTTAAGCTTTTCTTATGGATTTCCTCACTCAAAATAACACCAACAACATCATCAAATTTCATTGTATTCAAACTAGAAATAGAATTGCTAACAACCATTACCAAGCTATTCTAGCTTTCAGGCAAAGAACACAGAATCAAAAGAGCCCTAACTTCTTCATCAAAGTTTACTTTTACAAAAGTTAATTGGCTGGTGACCATATTAAACTCATTCAAATGATCAGTAACTGACCCACGTTCTACCATTTTTATATTAAATAAATGCTTCATAAGAAATACCTTATTCAAAGCGGAAGGCTTTTCATATAAATTTTCCAAGGTTTCCATCAACTCTTGAGTTTTCTTTGCTATTGTAATATTGAACGCCACCGATTGTGCCAGGCATAAACGAATATTGCCAAGAGCCTTTCTGTCTAAAATATCCCAATCCTCATCAGACATTGTTGCGAGTTTCTTGGCTTTCCCTTCCAATGGCCACCATAAATCCTTCTGATAGAGATAGTCCCCCATCTTCATTTTCCATAACTGATAGTTCTACCCATTAAACTTCTCAACCTTCTTACCCTCATCTTCCATTTATCTCACTCAACCATGAGACTCAAACTCAGCTGTGAGACCTTCCTACAGACAATAATCAAAACACAACCTAGCTCTGATACCACTTGTTAGGGTTAGATATGGTAGATATCTAACAATTAAATGTAGATTTAATTAATAAATAGAGAAACTAAAACACACAGAGAATAAATCATAACACAGAGAATTTAACATGGTTCACCCAATCTGGGCTACATCCACCAAACCACAGCCATCCAATACTTTTATTAACCAGTGTAAAACTTATTACAATCTTATGAATAATCATGTTTTTCATCATACTGTAATACCCATCTAAACCCCTTTTTAACAAGCTTAGAAGATTTTAGATTAGGGTTTTACAAAAAATGGGTTTTTTTTCCTTTTTCGTTGATTTTTCCCTTTTTCAATGATAGCGCAAAAAAGTAGGAGAAAATTTTTTCTCGGGGGCTGCCACCCCCAAACCCCCTCTTTTCAGTGGTTGTTTCCCTCGAACCCCCACCCGATGCCCAACTCGGCCCCGGACCCTGGACCCTGGCAAGAATACATGCTGGGTTGTATAGTATACCATGGGCTATATAGTATAGCATGATCAGTCGCCACATACCAACACCTATGCGATGTCTAGTGATAATTGTCACCTACATTCTACACAATACTTTTATGATTTTTCCTGAGCCTAGTTGCACACATATATATCTAGATTTAGATTTGTTGATAGGCGTAATTGCATTTAATGCTATATATAAATATATTTGTACTTGCATTATGAAGTATAGATGTGGGTGACTATGTACATTATATAGCTAAAAATGTATCTCTACACTAAACAATTCCTAACTGAAAATAATCTAAAGTTATGAATTACTATGAGAAGTTTTCAATGCAACCTATTATTCTACCTACTAGAAAAATATGCAATCCATAGATAAAGGTGTGTTGCTATCACAAGTTGTGTCATGTGATGTTTATTTCATTTTCCTAGACAACAACCATATGTGTCTATATTTAAACTTATCTATATATTTGTTCTTGCATCTATTCATTGGTCACTGTTGGAAAAATTATTTTCTAGGTCTTTGTTGAAATCATCATTGTTTCATTCAAGGCTTTTGTTTTGTGCCGATGCTTGCAACACTATACAGTTTATGTTTTTTTCTACAAGGAATTGTTGATTACTATTTTATAGCTTCGTAGCATGTGCCAGCCACCCCCACCACCTTTTCCATGGCCACCAGAAGTCTTGTAATATGGGAGTGTTGTTGGCTAGCTGAGAGGCTATCAATTTATATCATTCTCTACAAGGCATTGTTGACTATTGTTCTCTATATTTGGCTCTAAGCCGATGCTATAGAACTGTAGTCAACAATGCCTTTTTGTAAATGGCATAAACTATTTAGTTGCTTTGGTGACTTTAGAATGCTAAATATTTTTTGTGGCCATATATGTTAACTATTATATTGCTTATTGTGTGTGCTTATGTGGACTATTTGATTTCTTTGCAGTTTTCACCACTACATGGAAACCATAAATTATATAATATGTTAAAATTTATTCAACAATAATCAATAATGTGTATATATTTGCATCTAACATTAGATTTATATACATCGGTGTGGATTTTGTTTTCAAGTTGCATATATATGCATTACATGCATTGGATCCATCTGTAGCATTTTGTTGCTTGCAAATATATAAACAAAAAAAATTGTGTGTTTTTTTTCTTTTGTTTCATTTCCTTTTTTCTTTGTACAAATGTGTATGTATGTGAAATTAGATGTAGGCAGTGTTGATATATACTTCTCGCCATGTTTATTATTTCAGGAATTCTCATGGCAACATTGTTTCATGTATGAGCTCCATATATTGGTGATGTTACAATAATACCTTGTATTTAAAACTTACCAAAGTAATTGAGAAGTTTATGTTATTTGGAATAAGGAATTGTTCAGTGTTGGGCTGTAGATTGGGCTGCATAACATACACAATAAACATTATATCCATAGGCTATATAATAAGTCTAATAAGGCACATTGATTTCACCATTGATCAGACTGGTGGATGATGTATGTTCTTGCTCGAGGCTTTGGTGAGAGCTGATGGGGCTCCATGACCCAATATGGTATGGTGGGAAGCAAGCCTCATTTTGTGTGTGTTTCATTTCATATTTTGCACGTGTAGATCTATGTTTTTTTGACATTTGATGTAGACAATATTCGTATGCTTGAGGTCCACCTATGGATATCTATGTGTATTGTCTACATATAGCTTTTGATACATATATATTTGTATAGATTTTCCTTTCTAAGCATATATGTAGAATGTTTTATTACTTTCCACCCATTCCCACTACATGTAAATCATAGATTAAATAATATTTTTGAAGCTATTCAACTACAATCAACAATGTGTATATATGTGCAGTTAACTTTCAAGACATAAATACTGATGTGAATTTTGTTTTGCAACTCCAAATATATGTATTGCATGTGTTGGATGTATATGTACGAATCTGTTGCTTGGAAATATATGCACAAAAAAAAGTATGTGTCTCTTTTGTAGTCTTTTATTTCTCTTTTCTCCATTGTAGATATGTGTGTATGTGAAATTAGATGTAGACAACATTTGTATATATTTTTTGCTCTATTTATTTTTTCCATAAGACAAGATGGACAATAGACCTTCTTTTGTTCTTGCTCATTATAGTTAGCCTATGCACATATATGTATGATTTTTAAATTAGAGAAACACAACATCCAGCCTTGTGTGCAGACATGTATTTATGTAAAATCATATGTAAACAACGTTCATATATACTACTTTATATGCTTATTCTTTTCATAGGTTAATTACAATTTCTATTTTATTTATGGTTTATGTCTAATTGGAATGGTTGCAAAGTGATAAATAGTCCATGTTCTTCACGATGGGTTGTTGCTGGCTATTTTTGTATCATTTCAAGGGTAGTTGTTATTTGTCTAGGCCTCAATATTGGTTTGATCAATGTTTCATCTCACTTGATATACAACCTTCCATCGTAACAAACCCTTATTGAGGTTTAGATCGGTAACAACTATGCTTCGACAAGAACATTGAGTATTTTATTACTTTGCAAACATTGCAACTACATAGGAACCATACACACATTAGTGTTGATGTGAGCCAGTGTTTAATTTTTTTGGCCTTTTGTACTGATGCATCAAATTGTTTTAATTTAAAAATCAAGAAATATCCACTAGCTTTATCCTGACCAGAACCCCTCTGATGTTAGAAGGTTCAAAAGACTAGAAGGCTAATGAAAATTCTGACCAAAATTCACACAAATAGGGGCTAACCACACATCCTACATGTGAGTTGTTATAGTTACGCAAATGCTAGCATAAATATTTCATTTGGCACTTACAATATAGGTTTACATTAGAAAAATGTAGCAATAGAATAAACATATGGTCAGTTTGTATGAATATTGTCTACACCCACTATGAAATATATGTATCTTCACATAGGAAAAATATCTT
>VDFB02101191.1:0-28623 GCA_007258455.2 Sequoia sempervirens
AATGTAATCCTTGTTGAAATTTTATGTCATTACAACTGTACTATAAATTAGAATAGCTTATTAAATTCATAATGGAAAATATAAAAGTACTCTTGTATTTTAGGTCAAAAAACTCTTTCAAATACCCATAGTTATAAAACATATATAGATGAAAGGTAGGAGATTCTTGTATGTAGGTTCATTGTTGTTCAAAATTTATTTGATATTATTCTAGTAATATATATACATATAATATAACTGGACAAGAAGTATTCACCTAAGTTAATATTGAATATATTGTAACAAAAAATGACTAAAGCTCACCTCAGTTGTAATAATGAAATTGAAACCTGATAAATAGTTTAGGATAATAAGTTTGATTGGTTTGTTACCATATAATAATTGAAATTTTGAGAGAATAAATTGAATATATTCAAATTTTATAAATTTAATATATTTTACTTTCAACCTCATCAACACTTTAACTCATGTTCTACTCTCAATATAGATTTTTAAATCAATATTTGTAACTATTTTTAAAGTTTTTTAAAAGAATTTCAAAACTTTAACTTCCTCACAATAATTGCATTCTCCCGAATCAAACATTAATTAAGAAGTGATCAAATAAATTACCTAAAAAATCAATAAAATTGTAAAACAAAAATGTTATGCTGATCTTGGTGTGGGTGTTGTTGTTCACCTTGCTAAAAATAAAATATCTCTTGAAATAAAAATAGCTCCAAACAAACTAAAACAATTCTTAAATAGCTTTTAAAAAAATTAATGAATGAAAATAATTCTTATGTAAATAAAATAAAATAATTGTTTAAATAATTTCTTTTTGGAAAAGGAGTATCCTTCCTTTTAAACTAAAATTTCAAATATTTATATTAATTTTATTTTTAATAAGATATATGAAAAAGTAATGTCTTCTAAAACATACAATTATATAAACCATAAAATTTAACCCCTAATTATAGTAATTAATTGAAAATAAAAATAAATGCAGAAGAGAAATATTAAATGAATGCATGTCTTACTAAGTGCCTACCTAGGGACCATAATGTGGGTTTGCTATTTTTGGGAAGAGTCGGTGATAGTACGTGTGGTTTTCCTTAGGAAGGTGGATTTTCAACAGGATTGGTGTATTATATCTGGTGGTTTTGGCACCATCCAGATGCTTAATACGACATTTTTAAGGGTTGTATATTGGAAATGCCCATTTGGGATTTTTTTGGGTTTCTCTAGCAGAATGTTGCAGTTCTAGTTCTGAGAATCATTGTAGGACTGGTTTGGGAAATTTGTATTTTCTGTGAGTATCTATCGAGAAGTTTTGATGCGGGTTTTCGGTTTGAGGGTGCCAGTTTCGAGCATCTTTTAATGAATTGTTGATCTCCTTTCAATGCATCGTATGCATGGTGGAAGTAGTAGTGTTGGCTACCCTACGTGTTTTTTTTTTAAGTAGTTTGATATCCTTATAAACTTGTGGCATGATGGAGTTTAAGAAGATTCACAGTTATCCTCCCCAACTTGCAAGCCATAGAGAAGTTTTGGGCAACAAAGATTTGTTTTTCACCACAATCAGGGAATTTCATGCCGCACTCGGCACCAAATTATCGTAAGTATTTTGAATTTTGCTTTAATGCTTCTTTCTTTATATCCCATTTATGCAATATCACAGTATCCTCTCTGATCATTTACACATTATATTATCCTTTTATTCCCTCTGTATTAATATATATTTGTATGTCTATAAACAGTTTTATATATGGACAATGAATACCCGGTGATTTGACAGTACCTGCCAAGACACCTTCAAGTCTGTCTTAAAATATTATCTCCAACATTGTCTCTAGGTTACCAACAGCCCCACCTAAATCACGAGTCTCCCATTTCCCAGCATACTTATCCTCCACCACTTGCAAGCCATGGAGAATGAGTACACATGCATCGCGATTCCAACGAATACCCGGTGATCAGGCAGTACTCCGTATTGCATTGTAACAATTACTTGCCATGGGTTTGACCTGGCATGCGAGGATATACTTACTATGCTATGGAAAAGCTTAAGCTGCCATATGCATATACTCCATCAGCAGAGTAAATTATGTAAATTGTGTTTTGCATTATTTCAATTTTTTGCCATGGGTTTGCTTATTATTATGTTAGAACATAACCAGTCATGTGCCCATTCTCTGGCAATGTACATATACAGACCTCCTTCTACAATAACCTGCTTCCTGTACAAGCCATTTAGCTTCCCTAAGCTGTACATTCTCGAGGTGCACCTCCTCCCTTACCCCTTCCAAGTATGTTTTTGAAGGTGCAAGATTATTTTTTTCTCTTTTTTGAAGAGAATGCTATTCAGCTAACATACACAAATGGTTTATGGAAGTCACTTATCTACTAGTTGCAACAGGTTTCAAAGCAGTAATACGAGTTAGAAGTTCAATATATACAACACTACATGAAATTATCAATTGCCTCACTAGGCTAGTTCACATAAGATGCACAATTATTATGCATACACAATAAAAAATAGATACTTAAGTAACACAAGATTCAAATAGAACTAAAATGTTTTCTAGGACTCAAGACTCAACACCTGCATATGGGACTGCAGAAAAAAGATACTAAGGAATAAGCTAATTAATACACTTGAAGTTCCATCAACCTTTGTGCTCCTTTGCCATCTTCATCAAATCTAAGCAATATTAACTTCTTCAAAGTTGTTCTAATGTGTCTAAGGATCAGGATATGTGATAAACTTGCAGTTCCATCATCTTTTCTTTTCACGTTCCATCTTCATCAATGCCTTCGTATCCTTATCCTCTTTTCATATGTCTAATATTATCTTTCATCCATGTGTTGATTTTCTCTTGAGTTTCTACTCCAGTTTTTATTTCATACGAGGCATTTCAGTGGTTTATGTTTGGGACAAAGCAGCCGTTGGAGAATACTAGTTCTTGTTTATTTCTTTCATTGACACCATGATGCTCTTTGGTTCTAGCCAAGGACATCTCTGTCATGAGCCCTAGAATTTGCATCCAATCTGGAACCTCCATAAATGTTTATACCATGATTGTGCATCCAGAATGCTCGATGGACATTGGCAGAAGCACCATTCAAGTTTTAGTGCTGGAAATTTGTGAAACCCTTCAAATTATGTGGGAAGCAAAGAACTTCTGGAGAGCCATTGCCATTACAGGCGGCCAAGAAACTGCCAACACTATTGACATCTTTCAAGATGTGGATGAATTTTGATTATTGTGCATTACAATGGCTGATATTTTACAATGTTAATGGAAAAGCCTGCTATCAGTGGATGACCATGGTAACCTGTAACTATAGTTTTTCTAATAGTTTACCACGTTCTGTGGTCAAACATTGTACAGGGTGAATTCCATGTCACTTCATTTGGTATATTGGTCTTCTATACTATGCTTTTGTATGGAAAAGCGTATGCTTTTTCTATTCTTGTCTAGGATATACTTGTTTTTGTTAGCAAACATCGATATATGTTTTTTATTTTTCAATTGCTAGTAATTAATACGTTCAATTATGCTTGTGATCACTATTTCCGTATCTGTTATATGCAGCCTTTTGATAGTTAGGATGTCGTTAAATTGTTTCGTTCTTAATCTTTAACACATTTGTGTGGTTAACTTGTATCGAAGCAAATTTAACTGAACCTGGCAAGGTGAATCTCATTTAAGGTACTGAAGTTTTCAATGTGCAGTATCCCGATAGTAGGAGGCAAGGATTTGGATCTCCATCTTCTATACAAAGAAGTGACAGCTCATGGTGGGGTAGAAATGGTAAGATAGGGTTAAAATCTCCTTATCTGATTAATAAGTTTTTAGGTAAACATGTTTAATTTTAAATCCTGGTTTTATTAAGATTGACTTTTCTTCTTAGCTTCCTATTATACTGTTCGCTCAATTTTAACATCATCGAATCATCAAATTTATGGTTCAATTGACACTGCAGAAAGGACTGCGGTCCTAAATAGCACAATATCTGAAAGTTTTTAACATTGATTATGCCATGCATCTGCCGGTTTTCTCTAACACAACCAAAGGTTTATGCATACTCATTTGTTTCTCATATAGTTAAGCTTTCATGTTTAATATTCATGAAATTTAGAAGATATAATTGTGCATGGTGTGTCCATATTGGCCCTAGGACAATTCATTGTAGGAAAATTCACAGCCATATCAAATTCAACCACTCACCGCCACCTAAAAAACATTCAAAGTTTTATTCAACCACTCACTTCAAAGTTTTAGAAATATTAATTTTCCGTGGCATGAAAAATTTCCTGTCATGAATTGTCGGGGTGAATTTTCCGACAGTGAATTTCCCTGATGCCATCCACATTTTCAAAAATGGATATTGTGTTGACATATCTGCAAATTAGTTAAACCCTGTAATTTTATTTTTGAAAATTCAATTTAGCTATAAGGAGAAAGAAATTCGAAATGTTTATATTTCTTGATTTTATGATAGTGCAACAGCAATGTAGTGAACTCTTTAGACGTTGTACTCTCTCAAACCCGGACAGAGCTATTACTTGGTAATTTGGCAATTGCATTTTGATCAGAGTTTAAAACTTATAGTTGAGACTTGCTCTATCACATGACACAGGTCATTAAAATTAGGAAATGGAAAGAGATCTCTTTGGTGCTCAACTTCCCTAAAACAATTACGAGTGCCTCATTTGCTTTACGAAAGTATTATTCTTATCTGCTTCAGCAGTATGAGGAGGTTTATTTCTTTCAGCGTAAGAGTCATGTAGTGCCATCACCAGGTATCTAGATAAAACTCTATTTAATTTTTATTTCAAAGTGTGCTATGCTCACATTAAGATTGTGTTTTTCTCACATAATTGTATACTTTCTGTTGTATAAACAGTTTCACTCCCTTCAATATCTCCAGCTTCCCTTTCGCTGTCAGAGACAGAATGCACACGTCCACTTTCAGAGGGTCCTGTAGTAGATATGAAAAAGCAGAAGATTGATTCTGCCCAAGCACTTGGAGGTCCTTTCTTGTAACCAATATTTTAAATAATTCATTGATTAGGGACTGACCATTGTATTACTACTGTAAACATTTGTGAATATTAATAAATTTAATCACAAATACAACTTTGATGCAGTTGACCCAGCATCATCTATTGGAAGTGTTGTTACTGGCTATATTGATGGAAAATTTGAGCATGGTTACCTAGTCAATGTGCCAGTTGGGACAAGGAAAATGAGGGGTGTTTTGTACCATGTTCCTCCTTCCAGCACTGTACCACAGCATGCAACTGTATCTCCCTTTATGAATAGCATGGGTAATGAGCTCAAAGCCTCTGTCAAGGAACATCAGATAGATCGAACGTAGCGGATAAAAGAAGCTAATGATTAGGAAGGATCAGTGAGGAAATTAAAGTTTACATTTAATAAATAAGTTTGTTATTAGGTTAGTTTTTTTTGTAATAAATAAATTAATAGTTAGTTCTTGCGAAGTTATTGATGTAAGGGATTTTGAAATGGTTATTCACGGGGAAACAATGGCTTTAAAAAAATTCAATGTATCGGATGTATTTTTCCAGATGAATATAATGAAATTTCTCATCAACTTTGTTATTATTTGCAATATATTTCTTTAATATTGTTCTTGTAATTTTGTTGCTCGACATTGGTATTAGAGCATTAATGATTCATGTGAGTCTATGATTAAAGAGCATATGGAGACTTGCTGTATAGGTGGTGTTTGAAGGGGTTTTTTAGCACAAAAGTCATTTGAAGTGCTGCTTCTCTTGCCTTTACAATAGCTTCTCCGGATTGGGCATTGTGATGCATAGAGCTATTTGAAGGCATGAGTAAAGGTTGCTGCACAAAGGGCATATGAGTGAACAAGGAAGAAATCAAAATCTGTTTTTCGGTCTTCCGTAAGCATTTTTTCAATGTGTGAACCGACAGCCTGTAAGGAGGTGATATGGTATGAGTCTTTTTAAAAACAAAAAAATTGCAGTTCATTCTGAATATTTATGATCTCTCTCTTGTTCCATAAAAAGGGAGTGATAAATGATGAGATAGAACAAAAGGGAGTGATAAATGTTGAGATTGATTTTATTTAAAATGGAGAGATCATATTTTATTTCAAAGTTTGAAAGTCACGATTTTCATACATGGCAAGCCAAAGTGCAATTGGTTTTAATAGAGAAAGATCTCTTGGGGATTGTTAATGGAAGTATTAAAAAACCACAAGATGTAGATCAACAATCAAAATGGACAGCAAAAGATCATAAAGCTACAGCAGTGATTGGACTTGGATTATCTGATGCATATTTACATCATATTGATTTGAAACCAAATATGGGAAAGTCTTAATTCCTTATTTGGTTCACAAGCTTCAAGTGCTAAAATGGGAAAGAAGCAAATACTTTTTGGTTTGAAAATGAATGAGGATAATAGTATTGTTCAACATATTAGTACGTTGTGTTCTCTTCTTAATCAACATGCTAGAATAAAATGTACAATTGATGATGAAGATGCCAACACTATTTTATTAAATAGTATGCCTTCAAGTTTTGACAATATTGTGTTTGCTTTAAACAAATTGAATCCAAGTCCAAGCTTAGAGAATGTGATATCTTATTTAATTGATGAAAAGAAAAGAGTCTCTAAAACTCACTCAACTTTTAAAATCTTCTTTATTTTTCAAAAATAAAAATAATGCTTCAATAGGAAAGAATAATTACAAATGCTTCTATTGTAACAAAAGGGGACACATTCTAATGAATATAGTTACAAATTTGCATGGTTGCTTGGAGGATTCTTATTGATATATGGCTACTCCTATGTGGATTTATTTGGAAAATCAAATCTAGCATTGATTAGAGATTTTGAGTCTTCGGAATCCGCATGTTATACCTAATTATCTTTATTTTTCATGATACTAATGTGGGGTTGAATCTATTTTTCAATTATTTGAGATTGGAGCATTGATTATTATTTCTCTTTTGAGATGTTGTATATTTGCGTATCTTTTCTGATGTGGATTTTGTTTGGTAGGGCATATTCTTGGTCGCCATTATTACATTAGTGTGTATTGCAATGAGAGATGGTTATTGGGAGTGTATGATAGAAAATTGTCGTCACTAGGGTTTACCTAGGACAACAAACTTTCTATACTCCACATTCAAGGAAACCCTAGAGATCTCAATCCAATGATAGGAATAGGAGAGAGAGAGATCTTGCAATAGGCTATCCTAGGGTCTGATTTATGACTACAAGAGGGGTTCACAACCAAGCTAGGGCTTGGAAAGACTAATGAAATTCAAGATCTAATGTTCAAACCTAGTGATGCATGAAACTTGAATGAATGAGCTAGAAATGTACATAAATCATAACAAAAAGCTGTAAAATCATAGGCATGCACCTGGAAACCTGTAGGGGCTTGAATGAGAACTGGAAATGCTAGAAACATTGATTCTGAAGTTGAATGGCACTCATATGCTAGTTTGGGTGATTTAGTCGGGTTCTACTTGGATTCCCGTATTGGACACAAAACGTCCCAAAACTACTCCCTCAGTCATCATCATGAAGCCTTTTCAATAATATGGCAAACAAAATTTGCATGCTCAAACTAGTTCAAACCCATTGCAAACTCAAACTCAATCCAATATGAATCTGCCACATGTCAATCAAATTCCAACTTTCACCCCCAATATCAAAAATCAAATACCATCTTTCACTCATAACATTCAAAACCAAAACCCATCACATGCATTTGGGACCAACCTCAATTCATTCACCCCAAATATTGGATTGCAAAATGTTAACTCAAGCATAGGTCACCCATATCATAATGCGGTTGCTAGTGCAATGGACACATCATTCACTCAAGTTGATGTCTTAACAAATCAAATGCTACAACTACAAAGATAAGTTCACAATATGCAAATATCAATGAAGAAAACCTAGTCCACACAAGAGATATGTCCATATCATTTTGACATGAGCATATATATGCATTGTACCTTTCCTCACAACTATGTTATTATGAATTTCACTAAATATAGGGGAAAGGGAAGTCCAATTGAACACGCGAGGGAGTTTCACACCGCTTGCATAGATATTGCATTTGAACATACATACCCAATGAGATTGTTCCCAAGAACTCTCGCGGGACAAGCACTCGAATGGTTTTCCCATTTACCAAAAGGGATATGAACATGGGATGAGTTAGCCAACAAATTTGTGACACATTTCGCCTACAACATTGAAAACGATATTTCCATAGCCACATTATGTCAAACCAAACAAGACGAAGGTGAAACTTTCATATCATTCTTCCAAAGATGGAGAAGCTTGGCTAGTAGGTGTCCTTGTGAGATACCCGAGAAACAAAAAGTTGTCATGTTGGTGGAAAACTTGGTCATAGAATTGAAATACCAATTGCAAGTCCATTGTTGCACCACATTTAAATTAAGAATTTCACAAACGATGGAGTTGTAGACAGAAATGAAACACACAAAAAAGGTCCTACACTTACTCTCAAAGGACCTAATGCATCAAATAACCCACCACATGTTCCTAAGAAAACAAAAAACACAATTTAGATAACCGAGAATGTGGACCTCAGATAAACATTCAACGAAGACGCAAATACACTCCCTTAGGGGAACCTGCCGAATCCATCTTGAGACAACTTTTACATTGTAATATCATATGACTTCCAAAGGTTAAACATTATGATCCAGGGCCTTTCAAACCATCTTGGTGGGATGACAATGCTTTTGTGACTATCACCGCATCAAAGGACATAAGACTTCATCATGTCGACAACTCGAAAACATAATCCAATACCTTATCGAAAATGGTGTCATAGAGGTAGACAACCATCAAGAAAACTCAAATAGTGATCATACCATCTTTAAAGATACTTTGCATGACCATGGGATGGGGAAAGCCTCTAGTTTGGGTATAAAGACTAATGACCAAACCATTTATACCCATGTTTACCACAAATATATCATAAACAATATCCAAACCTTGGATGAAAATGTCAATACCATCACAATCAAGAAACCCCTAGAATGTCCAGGACTTCACAATATTACGAACCAAGGTGTGCTTGCAAGGTGCTCCTAAATTGAAACCAAGGGCCCAATATTATCTTTAAGACCATTTGGGGTGATCCCATAATAGTGGTTTACAATTTTTGGCCAAACTGGACACTGGGCACCTTAAAGAGGACATCACCTCCTAGTTTATTAGTTTATTAGCCTAGTACATTTGAGCCTATATATGTATTAGCTATTATTGAAATTATATTTATTTAATTATTCATTTTCACTTTTCTACTATAATTAAAGAATTATTTTAATTATTTAATATTTTTTCTTTAGCTCCACTTTTAATTAAATTGTTATTTTAAGTAAAAGTCAACCTTTTCCCTTTCTATAATTAAATAATTTTTTTAAATATTTAATTATTCACTTTTCCTCCTAAATTAAATAATTTTAAAATTATTTCATTTACTCTAACAACCTGTGCCAACCTTTTATCTGTTCCATTCTTATCGCTTCACATTTCAATTAATTTATATCCTTAACTAAACCCTATTTTTTCCCTAGCCCTATTTCATTGCTTCTCAAGCAATCTCATCCATTGATCTTTATCATTTGATCTTGACCCTTCATTCAAATTTGGTTTTCTATAAAAGAGACCTATGGCTTTCATTTCAAAACTAGATAGCTAGGGACAATGACAACTACTATCTTCATATAAAGCAAAATCGAGAAGAGCAATGAAGGTGATTAATCATGGCATAGGGATTGATGGTAATATTGTTTTCTCATTTCATATTTCTATGTTCATTTGTACTTCAATGTTGGATTAGGGTCCTAGGGTTTGAGTTTATGTATTTGATGGTTGATACTATGAATCCATTTATTTTCCCTTGATTCTACCCTATTCCACAAAATGAAATCCTTGTTGAGATTAGGGTCCTAGGGTTTGAGTTTTATGTGTTTGATTGTCTGATACTATTCATTCATCCCTTTTCCCTAGATTGTACCCTATTCTATAGAATGAAATCCTTGTTGATATTTTTTTTTTCATTACAAGTATACTATAAACTGAAATAGCTTATTAAATTCATAACAAAAAATATAAAAGTACTCTTTTATTTTAGCTCAATAAAATCTTTCAAATACTCATAATTATAAAATATATACATGTAGGAGATTCTTGTAATTTTCTTGTAATTGGAATAGCTTATTAAATTCGTAATGGAAAATGTAAAAGTAATCTTTCATTCTGGCTCAAAAAATTATTTCAAATACCTCTAAACCCTATTCTATGGAATGTAATCCTTGTTGAGATTTTATGTCATTACAACTGTACTATAAATTAGAATAGCTTATTAAATTCATAATGGAAAATATAAAAGTACTCTTGTATTTTAGGTCCAAAAACTCTTTCAAATACCCATAGTTGTAAAATATATATAGATGAAAGGTAGGAGATTCTTGTAAGTCGGTTCATTGTTCAAAATTTATTTGATATTATTCTAGTAATATATATACATATAATATAATTGGACAAGAAGTATTCACCTAAGTTAATATTGAATATATTGTAACAAAAAATGACTAAAGCTCACCTCAGTTGTAATAATGAAATTGAAACCTGATAAATAGTTTAGGATAATAAGTTTGATTGGTTTGTTACCATATAATAATTATAAATTAAGGATATAAATAGGGAAAAAATAGGGTTTAGTTAAGGATATAAATTAATTGAAATGTGAAGCGATAAGAATGGAACAGATAAAAGGTTGGCACAGGTTGTTAGAGTAAATGAAATAATTTTAAAATTATTTAATTTAGGAGGAAAAGTGAATAATTAAATATTTAAAAAAATTATTTAATTATAGAAAGGGAAAAGGTTGACTTTTACTTAAAATAACAATTTAATTAATAGTGGAGCTAAAGAAAAAATATTAAATAATTAAAATCATTCTTTAATTATAGTAGAAAAGTGAAAATGAATAATTAAATAAATATAATTTCAATAATAGCTAATACATATATAGGGTCAAATTTGCTAGGCTAATAAACTAATAAACTAGGAGGTGATGTCCTCTTTAAGGTGCTGGTGTCCAGTTTGGCCAAAAATTGTAAACCACTATTATGGGATCACCCCAAATGGTCTTAAAGATAATATTGGGCCCTTGGTTTCAATTTAGGAGCACCTTGCAAGCACACCTTGGTTCGTAATATTGTGAAGTCCTGGACATTATAGGGGTTTCTTGATTGTGATGGTATTGACATTTTCATCCAAGGTTTGGATATTGTTTATGATATATTTGTGGTAAACATGGGTATAAATGGTTTGGTCATTAGTCTTTATACCCAAACTAGAGGCTTTCCCCATCCCATGGTCATGCAAAGTATCTTTAAAGATGGTATGATCACTATTTGAGTTTTCTTGATGGTTGTCTACCTCTATGACACCATTTTCGATAAGGTATTGGATTATGTTTTCGAGTTGTCGACATGATGAAGTCTTATGTCCTTTGATGTGGTGATAGTCACAAAAGCATTGTCATCCCACCAAGATGGTTTGAAAGGCCCTGGATCATAATGTTTAACCTTTGGAAGTCATATGATATTACAATGTAAAAGTTGTCTCAAGATGGATTCGGCAGGTTCCCCTAAGGGAGTGTATTTGCGTCTTCGTTGAATGTTTATCTGAGGTCCACATTCTCGGTTATCTAAATTGTGTTTTTTGTTTTCTTAGGAACATGTGGTGGGTTATTTGATGCATTAGGTCCTTTGAGAGTAAGTGTAGGACCTTTTTTGTGTGTTTCATTTCTGTCTACAACTCCATCATTTGTGAAATTCTTAATTTAAATGTGGTGCAACAATGGACTTGCAATTGGTATTTCAATTCTATGACCAAGTTTTCCACCAACATGACAACTTTTTGTTTCTCGGGTATCTCACAAGGACACCTACTAGCCAAGCTTCTCCATCTTTGGAAGAATGATATGAAAGTTTCACCTTCGTCTTGTTTGGTTTGACATAATGTGGCTATGGAAATATCATTCTCAATGTTGTAGGTGAAATGTGTCACAAATTTGTTGGCTAACTCATCCCATGTTCATATCCCTTTTGGTAAATGGGAAAACCATTCGAGTGCTTGTCCCGCGAGAGTTCTTGGGAACAATCTCATTGGGTATGTATGTTCAAATGCAATATCTATGCAAGGGGTGTGAAACTCCCTCGCGTGTTCAATTGGACTTCCCTTTCCCCTATATTTAGTGAAATTCATAATAACATAGTTGTGAGGAAAGGTACAATGCATATATATGCTCATGTCAAAATGATATGGACATATCTCTTGTGTGGACTAGGTTTTCTTCATTGATATTTGCATATTGTGAACTTATCTTTGTAGTTGTAGCATTTGATTTGTTAAGACATCAACTTGAGTGAATGATGTGTCCATTGCACTAGCAACCGCATTATGATATGGGTGACCTATGCTTGAGTTAACATTTTGCAATCCAATATTTGGGGTGAATGAATTGAGGTTGGTCCCAAATGCATGTGATGGGTTTTGGTTTTGAATGTTATGAGTGAAAGATGGTATTTGATTTTTGATATTGGGGGTGAAAGTTGGAATTTGATTGACATGTGGCAGATTCATATTGGATTGAGTTTGAGTTTTCAATGGGTTTGAACTAGTTTGAGCATGCAAATTTTGTTTGCCATATTATTGAAAAGGCTTCATGATGATGACTGAGGGAGTAGTTTTGGGACATTTTGTGTCCAATACGGGAATCCAAGTAGAACCCAACTAAATCACCCAAACTAGCATATGAGTGCCATTCAACTTCAGAATCAATGTTTCTAGCATTTCCAGTTCTCATTCAAGCCCCTACAGGTTTCGAGGTGCATGCCTATGATTTTACAGCTTTTTGTTATGATTTATGTACATTTCTAGCTCATTCATTCAAGTTTCATGCATCACTAGGTTTGAACATTAGATCTTGAATTTCATTAGTCTTTCCAAGCTCTAGCTTGGTTGTGAACCCCTCTTGTAGTCATAAATCAGACCCTAGGATAGCCTATTGCAAGATCTCTCTCTCTCCTATTCCTATCATTGGATTGAGATCTCTAGGGTTTCCTTGAATGTGGAGTATAGAAAGTTTGTTGTCCAAGAATAACCATCTTCATCAATGCTTGTCCTAAACTATTTTGAGTTTGATTGGTTTGTTACATCTCTGTCATGAGCCCTAGAATTTGCATCCAATCTGGAACCTCCATAAATGTTTATACCATGATTGTGCATCCAGAATGCTCGAATGGACATTGGCAGAAGCACCATTCAAGTTTTAGCGCTGGAAATTTGTGAAACCCTTCAAATTATGTGGGAAGCAAAGAACTTCTGGAGAGCCATTGCCATTACAGGCGGCCAAGAAACTGCCAACACTATTGACATCTTTCAAGATGTGGATGAATTTTGATTATTGTGCATTACAATGGCTGATATTTGACAATGTTATGGAAAAGCCTGCTATCAGTGGATGACCATGGTAACCTGTAACTATAGTTTTTCTAATAGTTTACCACGTTCTGTGGTCAAACATTGTACAGGGTGAATTCCATGTCACTTCATTTGGTATATTGGTCTTCTATACTATGCTTTTGTATGGAAAAGCGTATGCTTTTTCTATTCTTGTCTAGGATATACTTGTTTTTGTTAGCAAACATCGATATATGTTTTTTATTTTTGAATTGCTAGTAATTAATACGTTCAATCATGCTTGTGATCACTATTTCCGTATATGTTATATGCAGCCTTTTGATAGTTAGGATGTCGTTAAATTGTTTCGTTCTTAATCTTTAAGACATTTGTTTGATGCTCATTTGAGGGAGTACTAGTCTCAATGTGTGAAGTTGTCCTACTTGATGAAGGTGTCCCTTGTGGACCAACTTGTTGAGCTTAAGTGGGTGTGGAAGGAGTTACCATAGGAGTAACAACTAGACCTAATACTTCTCTATCATCTTGTGGTAAACTTGTTGGAATATTCACTATCTTCTTCAAACTTCCATCCCATGATTCTTCTTCTATGAATTGCACACCTCTACTAATAATCACTTTTCTAGTTATAGGATTATACAACTTGTATGCTTTAGTGTCCTCACTATATCCAACAAGTATACATTTTTCTCATGTGCTATCCAATTTCTTTCTCAATTCATTTGGGACATATGCATATGCTACATATCCAAATACTCTCATACGACCAACACTAGACTTTCTTCCATTCCATGCTTCCTCTGGAGTTATATTCTTGACACTTTTTGTTGGGAATCTATTCATTATGTAGACTGCACATGCTACAACCTCTTCCCAAAACTCATTTGACAAATGCTTGGCCTTCAACATACTCCTATCCATTTCCATAATTGTTCTATTCTTTCTTTCTGCCACACCATTCTGTTGTGGAGTGTACCTAGTAGTAAATTGCTTATGTATTCCATAATCCTTGCAAAAATTGACAAATGCATTTGAGATGTATTCACCACCTTTGTTAGTTCTTAAAACTTTGATATAATATCCACTTTGCTTCTCAACCAAAGATTTGAATTGACAAAAATCTCAAAAACATCAGACTTGTGATTTAAGAAATATACCCATGTCTTTCTTGTGTAGTCGTCAATAAATGTAAAAAAGTAAACGCATCCACCAATTGAAGGTGTTTGCATAGGTCCACACAAATCAGAGTGAACTATCTCCAAAGGTGCCTTTGCTCTGACTGACTTGCCAATTGGGAATGACTCTCTATGTTGCTTTCCCAAAATACACCCTTCACATACTTTATCTGGTTTTTCTATCAATGGAAAACCTTTTGCCATGTTTTTCCTATGTAACAACTTTAGACCTCCAAAATTTAAGTGTTTAAATCTTAAATGCCAAAGCCAATTCTCATCTACTATTTCTGATTGAAAAGCTACTTGTAATGTTACTTCATCCAAGGATTGAGTGATATTTTGTTGGACTGATTGGTGGATTGCTTGAGAAAATTCAACCCTTAAATCTAGTGTTAGCTTTAAGGGAAACATTCTATTGTTGGTCATTTGAACTTTTTCTATTAGCTGATTTCTTGAAAACTTATCCAATATTACACATTGTTTATTTTTGAAAGACACTCTATACCCCTCTTGAACAAGTTGCCCAATGCTCATCAAATTATGCTTTAAACTAGGAACAAAGTAAACATCTGAAATAGTATTTTTCTCCCCCCGTTTAGTTAGAATATTCACATTTCCTTTTCCCATTACTGACACTTTATTATCATTGCCCAAAGTAACATATGATTTTATAGACTTATCCAAACTAGAAAATATTTCTAAATTTTCTGTCATGTGATTACTGCAACTTTAATCTGAAAACCAGACATCTTTTGGACTCTTTTGAGCAACATTGCATGCTAGAAACATACTGCTCTGATTCTGATTTTCTTTAGAAAAATTTGTACTTTGTTTGTTGAAATCAAACTATCTTTTTCTACATTCAATTGCATAATGACCATTCTTTTTACAGTAATGGCATTGAACTTGAGATTTGTCATACCTTTGACTTGGATTTTGATTGATGGCTACTCCACTTGAATTTGTTGGATCGGTTCTTCCAGCTCTATGCGAATTTCTGCCTCTGCCTCTTCCAAAACTAACAGATACTTGTGACTTGAAAGCATGCTTCAAAGAAAAATTAGAAGAATGACTAAGCCTGTGCTCATGAGATAATGCATTGTATTTTGTTGCATCTGGAGGTTCAGAGAACCCATTCTCCACAAGCTCCCATGAATCTTGAGAGCTAAACAAAACCTTCTTTGTGATTGACCAATATTCATAGTTCTTGCCGTTAAACTGAGAAATCTGCGGATTAGTAAGACTTGTGCCAGAAAATGATACCATAACTGGGCTCTAATACCAGATGAAAAAATAAAATAGAGAGAAGAAGATAACAAATGATAATACAGTAATTAACAGCAAAAGAACTTCAGCTCTACTTCATATAAAAAATTCTATCACTTTCTATTGTGAACAAATCTGAGCAATTAGAGAATAGAATAAAGAGCAAGATCAATACTGCTGTTCTTATTGGAGAAACAAAGTTACTGTTGTTAACAAACAGAACTGCACTTACATAACATAGAGCTGCTGCTCTTATAAATAAAAACAAGATAAAACAAATCTGCTGCTGCAGAAAACCAGAACTGTTGAATGCTTCCTTCTTTCTTCTCTATTTTCTACGCTGCCCAAAGACTCATATTTATAGTGTTCTGCATTTGAAAACATAAATGGAGTCCTTCATTATTGAGCATTATTCAACATGGGCTACGTATGGATCACTGTCAAATAGTAAATGAAGGAGCAAATATAGATAAGATTTCAATAAATAAAATCCTGCCATATTAGTTGTTGCAGCTGCGTCAAGTTTAATCACTAGAAGAGAAACATGTGAATGCACTTATTATGGTTGGTATGATTACATTTTCTGACAGAGAAAATTCCATTACAAACTTTCACATAAGCCGATATGATGTGGAAGCCATTATGAGCAGCACATTGCCCATAAGAGGGAAATCAAAGCAGATTAGTGTTGAAGAAGTACAAGATGAGGAAAATAGTGGGGACAAAGATGATTCTCTATACAATCTGTTGAACTTCGAAGCTCCAACCATTAATGTACTGGAAAGCATTGGGAACATATCTTCCTGCACAGACAATAGTGCACCTACAACCATTAATGGATATGCAATCTCAAAAACTATGGCAACCACCCATGGACTGGTGATGGGAAATTCCTCTTTTCCATCATACACTTCTCTCGTAGCTCCATTCAGTTATACTCAAGAAGTATCAGTTGTTTCAAAGGCACCACCACCTTTTGAAAACATGTTGTCTTTGGGTACTTCCACATTCTTCTCTCCCGAGGTGTCCTCAGTTCTTGTGAGAGCTGGTCATGAGAATGTGAATGAGGATTTGGAAAGTGAGCATCATGCAAGAGCAATATGTCAACCTCCTGTTATATTACATATCTGTAGCAACAAAAGGATGTCAAAATCTTAGTATTTTGAAATACTAAGATTATTCTCGTTAAGACAATAATCTTTTTTCTTTGGGTATTGTGGACACCTTCAAAATTTATTTTATCATGCTTTTCACAAATGTTAAGAAGTAGACTTGGTCCTTTGCGATATATCTAATCTTGGAGGAGCTTTTTCTCCCTTGTTCTGTTGCAGGTTGAACATTTATGAGCAGCTTTACTTCTTTCAGCGTAAGAGTCTTGTAGTGCCATCACTAGGTATCTACATAAAACTGTATTTAATTGTTATTTCAAACTGTGCTATGTTCACAATAAGATTGTGTTTTTCTCAAATAATCGTATACTTTTTGTTGTATATGCAGTTTCACTCCCTTCAGTATCTCCAGTTTCCCATTCGCTGTCAGAGACAATGCACACATTCACCTTCGAAGGGTCCTGTAGTAGATATGAAAAAGCAGAAGATTGATTTTGGCCAAGCACTTGGAGGTCCATTCTTGTAACCAATATTTTAAATAATTCATTGATTAGCGACTGACCTTTGTATTACTATTGTAAAAAATTTCGCATATTACTAAATTTAATCATAAATATAACTTTGATGCAGTTGACCGGACATCATCTATTGGAAGTGTTGTTACTGGTTGTATTAATGGAAAATTTGAGCATGGTTACCTAGTCAATGTGACAGTTGGGACAAGGAAAATGAGAGGTGTTTTGTACCAGTTCCTCCTTCGTGCACTATACCATAGCACGCAACTGTATCTCCCTTTATAAATAGCATGGGTAATGAGCTCAAAGTCTCTGTCACGAAACATCAGCCAAAAAGAGGCTAACGAATAGGAAACATCTATTAGGAAATTAAAGTTTACATTTAATAAATTAGGTTAGTTTATAGTAATAAATAAATTAATAGTTAGTTCTTGGGAAGTTATTCCTCTAAGGGAATTTGAAGTGGTTATTTATGGGAAAATAATGGCTTTAAAAAATTCAATGTATTGGATGTATTTTGTCGGATGAATATAATGAAATTTATGTGATTTAATCTATTTTGTGATTAAAGAGCGTATGGAGACTTGTTGTGTAGGTGTTTGAAGGAGTTTTTTAGCACAAAAATCATTTGATGTGTTGCTTCTCTTTCCTTTACAATAGCTTCACCAAATTGGGCATTGTGATGCATAGAGCTATTTGGAGGCATGAGTAAACGTTGCTAAAAGGGCATATGAGTGAACAAGGTAGAACTCAAAATCTTTATTTTGGTGTTTGGTACACATTTTTTCAATGTGTGAACCAGCAGCCTATAAGGAGTTGATATAGTATGATTTAAAAAATAAATAAATAAATAAAACATTGCAGTTTATTGTGAATATTTATGATCTCTTTGATGTTCTATAAAAAAGGAGTGATAAGTGATGAGATTGATTTTATTTAAAATGGAGAAATCAAATTTTATTTCGAAGTTTGAGGATCATGAGTTTCATACATGGCAATTCAAAGTGAAACTAGTTTTAATAGAGAAAGATCTTTGGGAGATTGTTAATGTAACTATTAAAAAACCACAAGATGTAGATAAATAATTAAAATGGACAACAAAAGATTGTAAAGCTACAACAGTGATTGGTCTTTGATTATCCGATGCATACTTACATCATATTGATTTGACAAAAACCTTTGGTTCACAAGCTTCAAGTGCTAAAATGGGAATAGGCAAAAAAAATGGTTTGAAAATGAATGAGGGTGATAGTATTGTTTAGGATATTAGTACGTTTTGTTGTGACGTTTTTCACACATCGCCCCATTGAAAATGGGGACCCCCTAATTTTGGCTTTGCTTTTCGATCGTTTTGTTGTTGTCTCTCTTTTCTGCTATCTGTCTTTCCGGGGTTGCGCCCATCAGTGAGTTTAAGTGTGAAACTGACCAAGTCTGAAAATTAGGGTTTCATCATTTTTGGTCAGTCCAAGGTCAAACGAAGTAGATAAATTAAAAATTGAGCTTAACATTGTTGTTAGTGTGCTTCCAACAGGCTTTCAACAAATTTTCATTAGATTCTGAGGTACTTACTATTTTTAGTAAGTGTGAAATTTCAGGCGATTTGTCAGCACTTTTGAGATTCCGACAGTCACACTGCATTCAGAGCACACTAGACTACTCGTATGCAAAATTTGAGCGAAAACGGACAACTTACTATTTTTAGCAGTCCAACTTTTAGGACAAATTTCATGGTTCAGATGCAGAGTTTTTCTTTGCATGTTGGCATATTCCTTGTGGGTTTTTTGAGACCTTCGTGATGGTATAACATGCAAAACGAGACAACCACTTTCAGAATTCAACCTTCAGAGGCTATTTTTAGGGTTTGCATTTCAGGGTTTCTTTCACATGTCGGATGATTCCTGGTGGGTTTTTCAAGGGCTTCGTGATGGTGTGACATGTAAATGGAGATAACCACTCAGTAAGGACTTGTGGGGAGTTGGAGAAAATTGGCTGAGTTTAGTAAATTTAAAGCATGCACCTCTATATGCGCCCTTGCCAAATGGAAGTCAGGTAAAAGTTTCTAAGTGTTGCAAATTTGAAAGTCTAACACCCTAAATGCGCCCTAATGCTAAGAAGGGGTTGACGAAATATTCTAAGTGTCAAAATTTCCTCCTCTATACTTGAAATGCGCCCATGCTTGTAGTGGTGAGTAAAAAAAATGCCAAGGCATGTAAATTGGAGGCTTGAAGTTCCAAATGCACCTTGACTGGAGGGTAAAATATTCTAAGTATTGAAAATTTGAGGCTCAGCCAATCATATGCGCCTAACTTACAAGGAAGTGGAGGTAAAATTTTCTAAGTCTTTGAAAGTGTAAGTCCACCATGTTGAATGTACCTGGCCTGAAGGAGGTAATATCAAAGGTTTAAAATTTTCTAAGTGTGGAAACTTGAAGTAAGCCATGTGAAATACGCCCATATTGATAATAAGATGTCAAGATTTTTTTTTCTAAGTGTTAGAATTTAACCTCTAGAGGAAAATACGCCCAAGTTGATGGAGGAGGTAAAATTTGCTAAGGCATGAATAAAATTGGATGTGGACATGTCAAGAATACTCCTACTTCATGAGGGTGATAAAAAAATTTCAAGGCCGAGCAAGGAAAATTCACCCAGATGTGAAGAATAAGAATAAAATTGTTAATAAAATATTTTTCTAAGGTTCAAAATTCAAGAAAATTAAATGAACCCATTCATTGTATACCCATGAGTTTGACGTTTTCTGAAGGAAATTTTCTTCTGGGTATTGAAGATTATCGATGAGGAATGGATTTTAAGGTCTTCCACAGCTTGTCGGTGATTTCAAGGTGAAGATTTTAAATGGGCACCAAGTTGATGAATTTCCTAAGGGAAATTTGAAAAAATTTCTAAGGCAAGGAATAAATGATGTTGTCGAAGATAAAATGCCTCGGCGGATGAATTTGAAAGTGATCACCTAGATGATTTTTGATCAAATTCCTGACGAAAGAATTTCTTCTCAAGCCAGAGTTGAATGAAATATCAGAATGAAGTGCGCCAAGCAGAAAGGAAGATGGGTTGAAAATTTGGCTAAGGCATGAAGAATCACGAAGAATGCAAAGTTGGCTAGTGAAGACGATGAACCCTCGAGAGTTCAAGCATGAAAATCAGGTAAGTAAGTTGAATTTATATTATGAAGTGTTCTAATGCTCTTCTCCTTGCTTGTTTTGCAGGAGGAACATTGAGACCAAGCGATGGTGACTTAAGGTGATGAAGCAAGTAATTCAAGATGACATTTCAACCTCGAAGGAAGAAAGTTGCAAAAAATGGCTTAGTGTTAGGACTTAGTGACAAAGAAGGAGCGTTTTCAAAACTCAAGATGGGGAAATGAGTGGAAGTTCAAGCAAGGTTGAAGAACAACGTCAAGAAGGAGATCAAGAGCAGTTGAACTCCAGATTCTATCAAATTTTATTATCTGAGGAGGCAATCTTAGAGACTCTTTTACCCTCCTGTTGATGTGTTTTTCGTGACCGCACCAACGCAGAATAAAGTTGCCAACGGCTTCCCTATTCTCTCTTGATCATAGTATTCCGCACACTAAGATTGCAAGAAAGTTCGTACGTTCAACTCCAAGGTTCTTTTAGTGCGAATAGGCTCAGTTTGGCTCAATGTGATTTTGCTGGTATGTCAAGGGGACTTACAGAATTGTTCAGCAGCGGAGAAAGGAATTCAAAGGCTCGAAAGATTTATCTATGAAGTGTGGGTTTCCTATTCTAACCAGAAAGTACTGAATTGAAATGGGGGAGGGTTTAGAGAGTCTAAATCTATTCTAAGGCGTGGGATATGAAGCTCAACTTTCAGCAAACTTCTAACCGGACTTCGCTTTGCCTCGCATCAGACAGCTTCCACGGAGTCGATGCAATCTTCAAGGGAGATGACAAAAGATGTTCAAACCACCACTTGACATAAAGATACCATCACAACGATGCATACCATTATTCAAACTGTGATTGAAGTTAAGTACATGATATTCCAGTTGACCACACAAGGCGCATTCACCATCAGCAAACACACTAGTGGTATGGATAGATGAAGTTGCTTAGATCAAACACCACATTCCACAATTACTATCTTCTACTTGCACGAAATGAAATTTATTCTACTTTACGCTACTTGAATCAGAAGAACGAAGAAACCTTGCTAGCTACTCACAACAAAAGACGAAATCCATCATCAATGAAAATTCTTTTTATTGGGAGAGTGTTCACAACAATTTCTTACAAAGTTTTAAGGAAGAACTTTCCTTCTTCTTCAACTACTCTATCAATCTATACTAAGCTACTTCTAATTTGTCTCTCTATTCTAACTTCTACTCTAATCCTCTCTACTGTCTGATGTCTACTGAAGGTACAAATGAGGGGGACTCCCCCTTTATATAGCTGGCCAAGTCCAACGGACGGCTCAGATTACAATCGGCTGGATGGCCCAGATCGTGCCACCTCAGCCCTAAACATGATTTGCCCTAAAAACTGCCACAAAAGAGAGTGGGGTAATAAATGAGCCATAATGTCCATTATTCCTTCTAGAAGATTCCCTTTTGCAGACGTGTTCACACTGTTCTCGATCTTCTTCTTGACTTTGTTCTTCAACCTTGCTCGAACTTCCGCTCTTTTCTCCATCTTGAGTCTTGAAAATGTTTCCTCAACACTTAGCCATTTTCTTGCAACTTTCTCTTCCTTCATGTGAAACTTATAACTTTATCTTCCTCCGAAGGTTGTAATATCATCGTGCTTCATTACTTGGCCTCCGCGCTCATCCTGCAAAATAAGCAAGGAGAAGTGCATTAGAACACATCATAATATAAATTCACCTTACTTACCTGATTTTCACGCTTTGACTTCCAAGCGTTCATCGTTTTTCCTTAGTCAACTTTGCGTTCAAATTCCTCATGCCTTAGCCAAATTTTCAACCCATCCTGCATTCTGCCTGGGCATACTTTGCTCTGATATTTCATCTAACTCAGATTCAAGAAGAAATCCTTTCATTAGGAATTTGATCAAAAATCATCTAGGCGATCACTTTCAAATTCGTCCGCCGAGGCATTTTATCTTCGACAACATCATTTATTCCTTGCCTTAGAAATTTTTTCAAATTTCCCTTAGGAAATTCATCATCCTGGTACCCATTTAAAATCTTCACCCTGAAGGCCGAAGCGAAGCATGGAAGACCTTAAAATCAACTCCTCATCAACAATCTTTAATACCCAGAAGAAAATTTCTCTCAGAATGCGTCGAATCCATGGGTACCCAACGAACGGGTTCATTTAATTTTCGAATTTTTGGAACCTTAGAAAAAATAATTTTCAACAAATTTAATCCATCTCTTCAATTCCAGGCCAATTTCCTCGCTCTGACTTTGACAATTTTCATCATCCTTGTGAAATTGGAGTATTCTGACTCATTCCATCCGACTTTACCCGTGCCTCCGAAAATTTTATCTCTTCCATCAAACTTAGGCGTATCTTCTTCTAGAGGTGGAATTTAAATATTTATACTTACAAAAATATTCATCACTTTGCACATCCTAGTCTAGGCGCTATCAAGGGTCTAACTTTCAATTTCATACCATCTGGCCATAATAATCACAACACATCCTCCTTTCAGTGCAGGCGGCTTTAAGCCTTCATGCCTTCACTTTACCTTAGAAAAATTTCAAATCCTCCTCTTTCAAGTTTGGGCGCATTTACCCAGGCAAGCATCTAGTTTCATTTCCTTAGAAAAATTTTCAAATCCCACTTAATCTTGGGTGCATATAGAGGTCTCAGCTATCACTTTTCACCATTTGGAAATATCTTTGATTACCCACCTTGATGCTTAGGGCGCATATACTACCTTGGACTTCCATTTCCCATCACTTAGAAATTTTACTGACTTTTTCTCCAACCTCAAGGGCGCATTTAGCTAGTCAAAGTTCCACTTTGAAATACTTAGAATATTCTTAGGCCACCTTCCCAATCTTGGGCGCATTTTAGAGGTTACACTTTTAGTTTTCAACACTTAGAAACTTTTCCTAATCATCCTCACAGGCTCAGGCGCATTCTTCATGTCTAGCTTCCAATTTGTGCCTTGGGCGCATTTAGCAAGTGCAACTTTCATTTTACATGCCTTTAGAGAGTTTTACCAAGTTTCTAGCCAAAGTCTAGGCGCATTTCACCCAGGGTACTTCCCTTTTTAGAGAGGGGCGCAAATAACACAAGGAACTTTTAATTTTACCAAGGCGCATTTGATAGGTGAAACTTTCAGCTCCAACACTTAGAATATTTTGCAACACCTTTACTCTTCAGGCGCATATTGATCATGGTATTTTTATTTCCAACACTTAGAAATGTCAAGGCTCACTTTATCCTCCCAAGGCGCATTTGACCACATCAACTTTCAATTTTAACACTTAAACTTTTAGCAACGCCTTTGCTCTTCAGGCGCATACAAGAGGGGGCACATTTGCTAGGGTCAACTCTCAGTTTACTTGCCTTAGTGAAATTTTTGAAACCCCAACCTCCTTGGGTGCATTTCACCATGTCTACGCTCAATTTAAATGCCTTAGATAATTTCACACCCTGTGACTCCAAGGGCGCATTTCACCTTGCCTACTTCAAATTTCCCAGACTTAGAAGAATTTCAAGCCACTCTTCTCAAATTTAGCTTCAAGGGCGCATTTGGCATGCTGGGCTTCCAATTTTTTATACTTAACCATTTTTCTATCACTCCAAGCAGCTAGGGCACAAATGAAAGGAGGAGCTTTCATTTTGAGACACCTAGAATTTTCTCTGGCCACCTCTTCAACTAAGGCGCATCTGGGGTCCTCTACTTCCAATTTTGCAGACTTAGTCAAATTTCCATTACCTCATCCTCCTCAAGGCGCATTTTGAGGGTCAAGCTTCAAGTTTTTGTGCCCTAGCGAATTTTCATCCCCGTCAACCTCCCTCAAGCTTCTTATAGCAAGTTTTTGGTGCCGGATTTGAAAATTTATCAACTTCAGTGAATTTTATGCCATTTGTCGAATTTAGAGTGACTTGATCATGATTGCCCTAATTTACTATTCTTAGAAAGTTCAAATTTTGTGCTTTGAATTGACTTCTGACTCCAGAAAACCTGATATTGCCTTTTTTCTAAACCTCGGGATGTGATTGTGCCACTGACGCCTGGTATTTGTCTGTACCTGCTATTTTTAGTGACTTACTAAAAATAGCAATTGCTTAGAAAGTCTCTGAATTTTGTGTGTTGAATGCCTGAAGCATGGTGATCGTCACTAGACGTTGTTCTTGCCTGGATGTCGGGTTCTGCCCTCGATTTTAGAAAACCCTAATTGACCTGCTAAAAATAGCAACCATCTGATTCTTCATTCTCTGTAACTTGGTTTGTCTCGAAATTCACGCCAGGGATCCCTCATCACACATTTGACTTGTGCTCGTTGAGATTTGGTACCAACCTGCCAATTATAGCTGCTGCCGAGGTGACTTACTATTTATAATAAGTGTTGGTTTCTGGGGCTTCCTTTGCTCTGCTCGCTTTGAAATCTGGACAGTGTGCCCGTTGTTGGTGAATTTGCCTGTCTATGCTGACGCCGAGATCAACTTTCTATTGATAGCCTGCATCTGGAACACTTACTAAAAATAGCAAGTTCTCCGATTGCCTTCAAATTCTGCCCGCAGATTCTCGAAAGGATGCTGATCATGATGGACACCTCAGTTTTGAGAATTTTGACCTCTAATTCCTCAATTTTAGCACTGAAGCTCGAAACCCTAATTTTGTGCATGTTGCTCAGATGAGCTCCGTTTGACCTTGTTTTAGTTGCATGCTAGTCAGTTTGCAGTTCTGAAGTGCCGAGCTGCTGCCCAAGTGGTACCTGCTAAAAATAGAAAAAGGCCGGAAAAGTGATCGACCAGCCACCGGATGATCTTGCATGTCATACTGCCCGAAAAATCTTGAAAAACCTAGAAAAACCTAGAAAAATCTCCAACATGCACGCACTGGCTAAAAAATAGTAAGTTCCTGAAAAGTGGTCAGTTCCATTTGCATGTTACACTGTCGCGAAGCTCATGGAAAACCCAGAAAGAAAATGCCGACATGCGCCGAAAATATCTGCATGCAAACCCTAATATCAGCCTCCGAAGGCCGAATGCTGAAAGTCATCATCCTGCTTTGCATGTCACATCACTGCGAAGGTCTCGAAAAACCCAAGAAGAAACTCCAGACATGCGTTGAAAAACTCTGCCCCAAAGCCCTGAAAATTGCCTCCGAAGGTAGAACTGCTAAAAATAGCAAGTTGTCTGTTTTAGTTCAAATTTGACCTGTGAATAGCCTGATGTGCTCTGGACACAGAGTGATTGTCGGAATCTCAAAAATGTTGAAGGATTGCCTGTAATTGCACACTTACTAAAAATAGTAAGTTGCCAGAATTCGATGAAATTTCTGTGGAAACCTGCCGGAAACATACTAACAACAGTGTTAGTCTCAATTTTCAATTTATTCACCTCATTTGACTTTAGGTTGGCTGGAAAATTCAAAACCCTAATTTTTTGGACTTGGCCAAAATTTCAAGCTTAAACTCAATGACGGGCACAATCCCAGAAAGACAGATAGTAGAAAAGAGAGACAACGACAAAACGAACGAAAAGCAAAGCCAAAATACGGAAACGAAGCAAAAATTAGGGGGTCCCCATTTGCAATGGGGCGATGTGTGAAAAACGTCACAACATTAGCCCCAACCCGAATAAATGTTCCTGAACATTTCAAAGACAAAACCCATCCCATACTCAGAACCTTTGGATAATGCCTTCCAAGCCATCAATTGACTAGGGGACATACTTAAAAGGGAAGAAGAATCCTAAATTGGATCAAGGCACCTCACCTTTTGATTACAAGTGTGTGCATATGTGTTCATTCCGGCTCAAAAGACCATTGAAGCTCCTAAAATCCGTCGTAGCAAGTTATATAAGTATCTTACTTCAAAAGCATCCTGGACATTGCCTCGCTGCCAGTCAGGCGTCCATAGCCCCGATGAGGTTGTCGCTACAATCCTCACGAATATTGCTCCACTGCCAGTCGGGCGTCCATAGCCCCGGTGGAGTTACTCGTATGTTCCCAAAACCAATATTTCATAATATTTCTTTCAGTTTTACTTTCTTTCTTTCTCATTTTTCAGATATTCCTTTTAAGCACATTTTCTTTTCTTTTGATCTTCCGTCAATTCCACAATTGGCTGGCAGGCAATGAAGCCTCCAATGGGTTTGAGAATTGTAGTGGCGTTGAAGCAAGATGTAATATTTTCACCTGCCAAGACTTTTCCCAAGAAGCCTCAATGACTTAGAGCAATTAATTGTGTGAGTAAAATATAGTAATCGTGAGACTTGGTGTCAAGACACAATAGATGATTCCCTTCCGAGTCAAGTACAAATCCTAACCAAATGATAAGACTTGAAAGAAAAACCTCAGATTCTAAAGCACTTCCTGAATAATTATCTAAGAAATGGACCAACATTGTGTGGGGGCCCTGGCGAACACAACACAACACCCCTTCACAAATGGGATCCCCATTTATTGAAAGCAACAACTAAACTATGAAAGCAAGACAACTAATCTAAACAAAAACAAAAACTTTAAGCAAACAACAATCAAAAGATCTAAGTACATACAACTCCTAGCATGATTTCTTAGGATGTTCAGTAATAGCAAAGTAGTTGTCATGGTACGAAGTTTTGCAAACTTGTCTTTAAACTCAGAAAAATATTCTCTCACAATACGAATCTCAAACTCAAGCAAAACTTTAGGAAAGATTAACAACTGAGGCAACTCATCCGGACCATGATCAATCCATAAACAAGTTTTCTTTCCAAAATCTCCATAATCGAAATGATATTCTTGGTAGCCAATAGTAGGGAAAGATACAACTTGACGGTCTTCATTTGCTAGCATGAATTCTTGCATGTCATCCATTGCTTCATCAGGAGGTCGGAGCTGATGGTGAACCATACCACTTGCATCTAAAACGTGTGGACGATCCAAACTGGGAGGAGTGGGGCGGGAAATCAATTCAAGAGGGCATTTGGAAGCTTGGATTATTTCATGCACTGGCTCCTTTTGAATACCTAACAATGGCTCAAGCCCCAACCCGAATTGCTCTTCACTTTCCATCTCTTTATCAAGCAGTATTTCATTTGTTTCAATTTCATCAAGCAATTCTTCCATGACCGTGTATAATGGATCAAGTGCTGACGCGAAGTGCCCTTCATATTTTTCCTCCATCTTGGTAGCCCATTGATCGTCAAACACATCATCTTGCCTTAAGCTGCTTACCATTTCTTCCATCTCACTCATGCATGATTGAACTCTTTCATCGAGGAGTTTTCCTTCTTGGAGCGTACCAAAATCACTTCCCTCTTCACATTCTCCTCCATCTCTACTTCGAGATAAGTCCTCCATTCCTAGTTCTTGATGATCTTCTATAACTTGCAATCTAGTACATTCATTTACTTCCATGTGCTGACAGTTGCCTTGGGTGGTTTCTCTTCCTTGGATATATCCATTCACTTCTTTGATCTTTGCTCCAATAGCCTCTTGTTCTAGCGTGATGTAGGAACAATCTTTATCTACTTGCTCCCTAAGCTCAATCACATCATCTTGTTGTGACTTATTTTCTGTGTTGTTAGATGATGTTGAGGTATATTCTTGATTTGGTGCTAAAAATGTTTGTGTGGCATATTCAATCCATCTTTTGTCTTTGAAGAATCCATATGGTAGTACCGGTAATCCGAGGCGACATCTAGCAAAGTTGATAGCTCCTTCACACGTTGTGCAAGTGAATTCAGGATGAGGTGCGTTGTGAATCCGACACCAACGAGGGAGAAAAACACCTTTCAAGCAAACATTTCCAAGTTCCAACTGATTCTGGATCCTAAGTATGAATCTCGTGAAAGCTTCCTCCACAACTTCTGGAAGGCTGTAATCATCAGGTTCTACATCCAATACTCCTGGCTTGGG
>VDFB02101192.1:0-49933 GCA_007258455.2 Sequoia sempervirens
TATTCTAAGTGTCAAAATTTGCTCCTCTATACTTGAAATGCGCCCATGCTTGTAGTGGTGGGTTTAAAAAAAAATGCCTAAGGCATGTAAATTGGAGGCTTGAAGTCCAAAATGCGTCGTAGCCTTGACTGGAGGGTAAAATATTCTGAGTATTGTAAAATCGAAACTCAAAGGCCACCCATTGAAATGCGCCCGAGGCATTCAAGAAGAAATTTTTTCTAAGTGAGTCGAAACAATAAAAATTTTCTCACCACAGGAAGATGATTTGAAGATCAAATAAAAATGTTCTAAGGCAATCTAAATATTTTTTCTAAGTATTATCAAATTTGCAACTCCCTAGAGGAAAATCACGCCTCGACTTGGAAGTATGGAATTTGGATGAAATTGCCAGAGATGAAGTCAGATGATGCCAGCTGCACAGGGTCAATAATATTTTTCAAGTCAGAGCAACAAGAAATGTCCACAGATGTAAAGAACGGGATAAAATTTCTTAAAAAAATATTTTTCCAAGGTTCAAAATTCAAGAAAATTAAATGAACCCATTCGTTGTATACCCATGAATTCGACACATTCTGAAGAAAATTTTCTTCTGGGTATTGAAGATATTCAACGAGGAACGGATTTTAGTGTCTTCTGCAGTTTGTCGAAGCCTTCAGAATGGAGATTTTTGATGGGCACTTAAATAATGCATTTCCTAAGTAAAAGTCTGAAAAATTTTCTAAGGCAAGAAAGGAAGAAGATGTTGAAATATATCACCTTGGCGGATGAATTTGAAGTTGGGCACCTAGATAATTTTTGATGAAATTCCTGATGAAAGCATTTTTCTCGAGCCTGAGTCGGATGAAATATCAGAGTGAAGTACGCCGAGCAGAATGCAAGATGGGTTGAAAATTTGGCTAAGGCTTGAAGAATTTCAATGCGAAATTGGCTAGTGAAGATGATGAACCCTTGGAAGTTAAAGTGTGAAAATCAAGTAAGTAAATTGAGTTTTTTTTATGAAGTGTTCTAATACTCTTGTCGTTGCTTGTTTTGCAGGAGAAACGTCGAGACCAAGCGGTGATGACTTAAGTGAGCCAAGATGACATTTCAACCTCGAAGGAAGGAAAGTTGCAAGAAAATGGCTGTGTTGGGACTTAGTGACAAAGAGGAAGTTGAAGAATGACGTCAAGAAGAAGATCAAGATCAGTGTGAACGCGTTTCAAGGCTGGAATCTTCTAGAAGGATGGTGGACATTAATGGCTCATTTATTACCTGTAGAAACCCTAGTTTCCCCTATTCTCCGGATCTGATAGTTTTCTTTGTCTTTTCTGACGTTTTTGGTTTTTTGCTTGTTTTTGAGTTTTTGAGCAATAAATGAAATGGTACGATTTTGCATATAATTGAAATAAATTCAATAAAAATTAAATAACTCTGGAAATGGTGGAATATGGATGCTAGTATATTTATTTTGATCCTCTGAAATGATTACAAAAATATCCAGTTGCATGCAATGAAAAAAACAATAGTTTTATTTGAAAACCTGGTAAAAGGCAGCAAGCTGAAAGTACAGATTTGATAATGGTACGGCTGCATTAATGACTCACTTCCTCCTCTGTCAAAAGCTATGCAGTGCCTCTCTGGATGTTTGCGCCCCAATGGAAAGTGCCAAATGATGAAGACAAGAGGCGATTTGCTTTGGAAGGGAAAAGGCGCCTTTTCTTCAATAGTACGGCCTGGTACAGTCTGGTACGGCCAGGAAATAACAGCAGCAAGTAATAAACGTACGGCCTCTTTAGAAAGTCTCCAAAGTGATAATAAACTGGGCGCCTTGAATAATGAATGACTTATGAAAGAATAAACTCTCTGTAACTCTGTAAATAAACAATCCCTGAAGCTCTGTGGTTCCTCCTGAATGAAGAAACCTCTGTTGGCAATAAATCAAGTGTTATTTCACACCCTCTGAATTGCTTCCGATGGAGATGGCTCGTTCCCCAAGGAATTCGAACTTGAAACCCTAAAGCTTCTTGCTCAGATCAAAGTTGATCAATTCTCAAAATCAATAATCATCATAATGGCTCGATTTCCAATGCAACTGCTTAATAACCTCAAAAGTGCGATTTCCTCAATAATAGGGTTTTCATTAAAAATTCACACTTTTCATTATTTTATTATTTCCATAGTTCTCAGCCAAATTTTTATAATAAAATATAATGATCAATTTGGCCCCTTCTGATGATGGCGACCCCCTCAAGTAGAATCACTTAAGTTATAATTTAATATTATAACTTTATATTATAATCATCAAATAATTAATATTTAATTAATACAATTAAATATTAATATCTCCCTCGTTATTCACCCGATGACTGATCCGTCTGAAGCTGACGAACACTGAAGTGATTCTGAACACTGCCAAAGCCATACTACTAAAAATAGCAGGGGTCCTACGCTGCCTGCCAGGAACTGCTAAAAATAGCAACTTCTGCAAGAAGTCTCCGATCGAGCCCAAACGAAAGCCTATTGATCAAACTCTTCCAACTGAAGCTGAGCCAAGCTCCAAAGTGACCCTCTATCCAGTCCATTAGCCTACGAGGGTCGTATGATAGGCCAATCCTGTGCTCCGAGAGATGTCACTGAGAAGGGGACATGACAGTCCGCCCCTCCTGAAATTGCTTGTCCTCAAGCAATCTCAATGCCGGATGCTGCAGAATATCCTCGCTCTCCCATGTAGCATCCTCAATAGGCAAATCTCTCCATTTCACCAGATATTTCCTGATAGTCCTCACATAGCTTGCCTCTCCACAGTACTCCGGGATGGACTTCGGTACTAAAATCGACTTTCCCTCATCATCTAAAGGGAGGTAGAAGCGCAGGCGGTACAACCACGGTGTCCCCAGCGCCTTCTTGAGGCGTGATACATGAAAATACATTGTGTACTTGCTCTGGCTGGAAGCTCAAGCTTCGTAAAGCCACCCTCGCCAACTCTCCTCGGGGATCCACCAAGGGCCCAGTAATAACGTGGCTTGAGCTTCTCTGACCCACTCTTCCTAAGAGTGGACTGACGGTAGGGCTGCAGCATGAGGTAAACCATGTCACCAACCTCGAAATGCCTCTCCGTCCTCTTCTGATCTGCATACTGTTTATGCTGATTTTGTGCCTTGGCTATATTTTCCTTGAGAGCCCTCATAGTATCCTGACTCTCCTGCAACCAACCTCCTGCACTCGGCACTCTACTGTCGCTCGGTAGCAAATCAAAACTTCAGTACGCCTCATGCTGGTACAGCCATGAAGGTGACATGCGAATGGTCATATGGAATGTCGAGTTATAGCAATACTCACACAAATGTATCCATTTGACCCGCTAACTTCTGCTGCCGCTATATAGTTTGGGGTAACCTTCCACCCACTTGTTCACAATCTCGCGATGCGCCCATCGGTCTAGCGGTGGTAACTAGTGCTTTCCGGAGTGAAACTCGGTCCCACAAAGCGGAATACCTCACGAGGAAGTTACTCGGGGAGGCAGACTATCTCACATTAAGCTCCACGATGCTCCGAGGCAACCCATGAAGTCTGAATACCTCGCGAAAGAATACCTATGCTACCTGTGTAGCTGTGTAGGTCGTGGTGATCGGAAAGAAGTGGGCATACTTCGTAAGCCGATCCACAACTACATAAATACAATCACGCCCTTGGGCTTTAGGCAAGCCCGTGATAAAGTCCATCGACAGGCATTCCCACTTCCTGTCAGGAATCGGAAGCGGCTGTAGTAAACCTGCCGGGTACGTGTTCTCCTGCTTGTTCTGCTGACAAACAGGGCACTCGCGCACGTATTGAAGAACATCTCCCTTGAGCCCTTTCTAAGTGAACCTCTCCCGTATCTGCCTGTACGTCTTGAAGTATCCGGGATGTCCTGCTATAGGCATGTCATGAAAGGCCCGCATAACGATGTTCTTCACCTCAGAACCTGGGATCAAAAATATCCTGTTCTTGTAAATGATCCAGTCATTTACAAGCGTATACCTGGTATCAACCGCTGATCCCTCAACAATGCTGGAGGCCCAACTATCCTTGGCATACTCTGCCACTATCATATGCCTCCAATCCTCCGAGATATGAACCATAGTGCTCAAGTACGGTCTGCGTGAAAGTGCATCAGCCACTACGTTCTGTGTACCTTTGATATATGAAATATCAAAGTGATAAGCCTGCAACTTACGGACCCATTTCTGCTGCCTGTCATTAAGATCTCGCTGCCCTAAAAAGTGTCTCAAACTGTTATGATCAGTTTTTATGCAAAATTTTCTGCCAACAAGATATTGCCTGAATTTTGCTAAGGCATGCATGATCGCGAGCATCTCCTTATCATAAATGCTATATAGTCTCTCGGGTCCTCTGAGCTTGCGGCTCTCGTACACAATCGGGTGCTTGTCCTGCATAAGCACTGCACCAATGCCCTCACCTGATGCATCACATTGAAGCTCAAAAGGCTTCGTAAAATCTGGAAGTGCTAATACTGGGCATGTGGTCATCAACTCCTTGAATCTATCAAAGCACTCCTGTGCCTCAGGAGTCCAAACAAATGCCCCCTTCTTCATTAAATCTGTCATCGGGGCTGCATGTCGTGAATAACCATTCACGAATCTGTGGTAGAATCCACATAAACCGAGAAACCCTGTCAACTGTGTCAGGTTTGCCGGTGTAGGCCATTCAATAATGGCGCGGATCTTCTCAGGATCCATCCGCACTCCATCTGCACTGATAATATGACCTAGATATAGCAATTCGGTCATTCCCAAGTCACACTTGGATTCCTTGGCGTACAAGGACTCCCTCTCCAAGATACTCAACACTGTCTCCAAATGAGCTAAGTGCTCCTGCCATGTCCTGCTGTATATGAGAATATCATCAAAGAAGACCAAGACGAACCTCCTCAGCTGTGAATGAAAAACCCGGTTCATCGTGGACTGAAATGTAGCCGGTGCATTAGTGAGCCCAAATGGCATCACTACGAACTCAAAGTGCCCACAATGACATTTGAACGCCGTCTTCTCTATGTCCTGCTCTCGGACTCTGATCTGATGATATCCCGATTGTAAATCAATCTTAGTAAAGTAACATGCCCCATGGAGCTCATCAATAAGCTCGTCAATCCTCGGTATCGGGTATCTATTCTTGATTGTCCTCTTATTCAGGTCCCTGTAATCAATGCACATACGTAACGTTCCATCCTTCTTCTTCACCAAAACAACCGAAGAAGCGAACGATGATTTGCTAGGTCGAATGTGACCCATAGCAAGTAACTCCTTTATTGTCTTCTCTATCTCATCCTTTAATCTTTTAGGATGCCTGTAAGGAGTTATCATCATGGGCTTAGCGCCCTCCTCGAGCTCAATAATGTGCTCTATGCCTCTGTCTGGAGGTCTACCTGGCGGAATATCACTGAACACCTTGTCATGCTTGATTCTCAACTTTTGAATGTCCGGATGATATTCTGTCTTTTGCTGTCCCTCCTATATAGGTGCTAAATGACACTCGGCAGCCCACTCTACCGTGTCATGACGCATGAGCCGCTCCATTCGGCGAAAAGAAATTGTTTTAAGGTCGCTGTCCCGAATTGCTTTAAGTATGTGAGTCTTCCCGTCGACCTCAAAATGGATCTCCATGTCCTTGAGACGAAGTGTAACCTCCTCCAATGAATGTAACCACTTCATTCCCAAGACCAAATCAATGTCCCCCATATTAACAACGTAATAATCTGCCTTGAACTCATAATTGTTCAAGCGTAAAGGGAGATCCTTAATCATGCGTTCACATCTCAAAGTGTATCCATCTACCACTTTGACTCTAATGCCCTCGAACTCCTCAGTGATGAGTCCACGTTTCTGAATCATCGGAATGCTCTTGCTGTTCGGAATTTTCTGATTCGGAGTCCTCATAGTACGCCCACATCACACGATTTGCCTTGCCCTTAGGTCTTAGAGGACAATCGTGACTGGCGTCATATGGTCCCTTGCAGTAGAAACAAAGCTTCTTCCTGCGAAGGTCATTAAGGGCTTCACGATCCAAAGGTGGAGTTGCTGATTTACCCTTTGAATCGTTTCTAAAGTCTGATTTTTCTTTGTTAAAATCAGATTTGTCCTTTTTTCTGTTAAAGCCCTTGGTATCCCTGAATGATGAAGAACCTCTGGAGTTGAATCTACTCGACGGGGCTGCTAACTCCATGTTCCGTGCTTTCTTCATCGCCTCCTGTAATGACGGAGGATCAAAGGCTTTGATCCAGCCTCTCAGTGGCTCTGTCAAACCCTCCATGAAGAGTACTACCAATCTCCTCTCTGATATATTCGGGACCATGACGGATAGCCTCTGAAAGTCACCGATATAAGTCTCTAGACTGCCACTCTGCCTCAACTGTGCCAAGTCTCTGAAGTAGGTTTCCGGATCCTTCCTATCAAATCTCGCAACCAATTTGTCTACGAACTCCTAGTATGAAGTGATCCTGTAATGCTGTAGCGTCACCATGCCGTGGTGCCACCAATCGTAAGCAACCCCCTCCAGATGCAGTGTCGCATATCGGATGGCATCTCTCTCAGCCATCGGACGTAAGGTGAGGAATGTATCCAACTTGCTAATCCATGCCTGGGTTGTCACCTTGCCACTACCATCGAACATCGCTAGGTTAAGCCTGTTGGTTGCATGTTTTAGGTCGTTATGTCGAGGTCTCCAATCCTGTCGAGCTCTGTTGTGTTCTCGCCTCTGTGTGATAAAACGGTCAAAAGTAATCCATTCTCTGACTGCAGGCGGTACCAACTCCCATTCCTCGTTCGCTGCCATAAGATTATCAGCAAACAAATCCTCGTGCTCCTCACCTGGTATAGCCTCATCGGGCTCCTGTCTCATGAAAGTAGGCCTAGTAGGCCTATCTGCTGTCCGTGACACTGTCCTAGGAGCTCTCCGTGACCCTGCATCACTCCTGTCATCGTCATGATGAGGTGACGGTCTCCTCGAAGTACCTAATCTCTGCAGTGCTACTGCCACCTGTTGTAATACATCATCGGACCGCCGTTGTCCTGCACGAAGATCTCTGAGTGCATGCAAGACCTCTGCATCGTCCTGATCTCTGTTATTCTGTGGGATCTCTGTCCTAGGTATGTCTGTTCTCTCAGCCCTGTCATTCCTGTCAGCCATGTTTTCTGGCTGCCTGCTCAAACTGCGTTGCCTTTCAATCAAGGCACGTCTGCGAGTATAGTACCTGTATGTATCAAACTCCTCTGGCTGCATATGATGGCTAAACCCTCAGGATGGCAGGATTTAGCTCTGATACCACTGTAGAAACCCTAGTTTCCCCTATTCTCCGGATCTGACAGTTTTCTTTGTCTTTTTTGACGTTTTTGGTTTTTTGCTTGTTTTTGAGTTTTTGAGCAATAAATGAAATGGTACGATTTTGCATATAATTGAAATAAATTCAATAAAAATTAAATAACTCTGGAAATGGTGGAATATGGATGCTAGTATATTTATTTTGATCCTCTGAAATGATTACAAAAATATCCAGTTGCATGCAATGAAAAAAACAATAGTTTTATTTGAAAACCTGGTAAAAGGCAGCAAGCTGAAAGTACAGATCTGATAATGGTACGGCTGCATTAATGACTCACTTCCTCCTCTGTCAAAAGCTACGCAGTGCCTCTCTGGATGTTTGCGCCCCAATGGAAAGTGCCAAATGATGAAGACAAGAGGCGATTTGCTTTGGAAGGGAAAAGACGCCTTTTCTTCAATAGTACGGCCTGGTACAGTCTGGTACGGCCAGGAAATAACAGCAGCAAGTAATAAATGTACGGCCTCTTTAGAAAGTCTCCAAAGTGATAATAAACTGGGCGCCTTGAATAATGAATGACTTCTGAAAGAATAAACTCTCTGTAACTCTGTAAATAAACAATCCCTGAAGCTCTGTGATTCCTCCTGAATGAAGAAACCTCTGCTGGCAATAAATCAAGTGTTATTTCACACCCTCTGAATTGCTTCTGATGGAGATGGCTCGTTCCCCAAGGAATTTGAACTTGAAACCCTAAAGTCTCTTGCTCAGATCAAAGTCGATCAATCTCAAAATCAATAATCATCATTATAGCTCTATTCCCAATGCAACAGCTTAATAACCCTCAAAAGTGCGATTTCCTTAATAATAGGGTTTTCATTAAAAATTCGCACTTTTCATTATTTTATTATTTCCATAGTTCTCAGCCAAATTTTTATAATAAAATATAAATGATCAATTTGGCCCCTTCTGATGATGGCGACCCCCTCAAGTAGAATCACTTAAGTTATAATTTAATATTATAACTTTATATTATAATCATCAAATAATTAATATTTAATTAATACAATTAAATATTAATATCTCCCTCGTTATTCACCCGATGACTGATCCGTCTGAAGCTGACGAACACTAAAGTGATTCTGAACGCTGCCAAAGCCATACTGCTAAAAATAGCAGGGGTCCCACGCTGCCTGCCAGGAACTGCTAAAAATAGCAACTCTGCAAGAAGTCTCTGATCGAGCCCAAACGAAAGCCTACTGATCAAACTCTGCCAACTGAAGCTGAGCCAAGCTCCAAAGTGACCCTCTATCCAGTCTATCAGCCTACGAGGGTCGTGTGATAGGCCAATCCTGTACTCCGAGAGATGTCACTGAGAAGGGGACATGACAGCTTACTTCAAAAAGGACCTAGAAAGCCTTTTTGTTTAAAGAATTTACATATTCAAAAAATTTCTTTGCATTGCAATCCATATAAAGACTTTTGTCTTTTTGGCTAGGCTTTACATCCCCAAATCTTGTTTCCCCAGCTCTAATTTTTCTGTCAAAGGAGAACTATTGGCCATCAACTGACAGCCCTCAAGAGAATGCTGACTTGGAGTGGGGTAGTTCCAAAGAAATTTGTCCTATTTAGAAGAGCAAGTTAACTAGAAATTGTTGACCTTCTTGGTCAGGCTTCTCTCCTTCAAATAGTAAGCTTGCTGAAGAAGACCTAAATCTTTCCATTTTCTAGTTCTGGACTTTTATGCTTCCACCCAATAGTTTCTAAACATGCTTGTACCTGTCCATGCAGGGCCATTTTATCACCAATCAGTAAGGAGATTGTAAAATCCAGGTTGTTCTAGCTACATCTTTCCAAATGGAAACCATTAGATAGTGGGAAGCACACCGTCATGATCCAAAGATGGACTGGCTGATGATTGGATCCTTCATTCTTCAAGCCATCCTGTCTTTGCTAAGAACTTGTCTAACCTCTCTGCTTATAATGTTTTTGCTTTCTTTTATTGTCCTAATGCTTCCTAGCCTGTTAGTGCAAGTCTTCCACTGATAACTGCATGCTTAAGAATCCACAGATGAGCTCCCTCGTGGCCTATCTTTGGATATGATATTCCAGTTGTTTCATATCCAGCTCAAGAAAGGGATCATCTTCCTGAGCTTCCAAGCAAACATTCCAAATCTTGCATGGGTATGAGATACCTTCTGCTTTCCCATTGCCCTTGAAACCGTTGAAATGATCTTACTTTTCTGGTTTGATCCTCATCCCATCATTGCCTGATTGAAGGAACCTCTTTTGGGATTGGGGAGGAGAGGAAAGGGCTCCCTGAGGGCTTGGAGGAGGTGCTGCATGCCCCCCTTTCTTCTTGTATAGGATTCTCCTTCATCAGGGTAGTTGGTAATAACTGTTAGACCCTGTATGAAGATCTTTGATCACTTAGATATCACTTATCCTGCATCAGACACCTATGCGTGCATGCATGCAGAGTTCTCCCCACAATGTGCACACTATTTCGTATTGACTACTGAATCCTAGCTCATTTATAAACAATTGAAAAGTAGTATATTATCTCATATAATAAATTCATGATTTTGATGTTTTAAATATTTGTTATAATTGTATTTTACTTGAATTCTATGTTCCACGTCATTTCTGGGATGAGGATGGGGACAGGGACAGTAGGATGCATTCCAGGAATGGCAGTCCAGGAGGCCATTGTTTAGGGACAATAAGACACACACGCACATACTGTAGATGTGGATTTGAAATTATTATATAACCATTGGGGAAACTGGAAGATTGGTTTCTTCTCTAGTAAGATTCAGAGAAAATATAAAATAAAAATAAAAGAAAGGGAACACATCACCAATTTACCTAGAGGACAGGAGACATCCACTGCCATCCCTGTGTCCCCAGAACAGCAGTGGGGATGGGTGGTAATGGAGGACATGGGGCTGTGGGCTAGGGACATGTCCCTGTGAAATGTAGCTTAAATTTTTAAGGTCTAAATTTTCGTAGCAATGCCAAGGTTTTATTGTGCTGATTTAATATGCAATAGTTTGTTGTGCAGGTGAGTTTTTTGTGAATCTTGATGGTCATGTATGATGCCTTGACCTTTAGGTATGCATTTATGTATGCTGAATATTTAAAAAAAGTTGTATCTGTTATATGTACTAGTATTGTACATGTGAATACAACTATGTTTGTTTCATGGAGAAACCTTCCTGAGTCTGTTTTAGGTCATACTGGCATAACCATTGTGTTTCCTGTTTCTCATTTCTGGCAACTGCAGATAAAAGTTACAAAGTTAAAGGAAAAGACTAATAGAAGCCACCTTTCATTGAAAACATTGTAAACCAGGAACAACTGCAAATCAGCTATAAAGAGTTGCATATTATCCAAATGCATAAAAAATGAAACATACAGGAAATTTACATTTCAAATGTTTCAACCAAGGTTTCAAACTTTCAAATTAGCTGCAAATAAGAATGCCTTAAACATTCAGCAGGACAGAGTGAAGTATCTGGATTATGATTGTCAAGCCAGTGGTTTTATAACTTTTACATCACACATTACTAATTTTATATGCCAACATAGTCATTAATTTCATATCATAATACTTTCTTATATTTAATTCTGGATAATACCTACTACAAACAAAAGTTTAGTGGAGTTATCCTTTATCAGTATTTCATTTCTGATGTATCATCTCATGCAGGCTGGTTTGCAAGGGATCCAGATGTTCTGCACCGTGTTGGTCAAACACTATTACAGTTGCCATTTATGGAATCCAGAAAACCGAGCCGTGTTATAATTGCAGATGATTGCTTTCAGCTTACAAAGATTCCTAGTGGTCGGACTGTGACCATAGTTATTCGGTCGACTGAAAAATTATTTGGATGTATGCAATTATGTTTCCTTGCAGTTGTTTGTATTGGCAGGAACATCTATTGGAAAACTTGTCTTCCTGGTACAGAAATAGGAAAGTGTCTCTAATTGGAGTGATCATCAAATTCTGGCGTTCTTACTTTTATTTTCTTTCATATGGCCAGGTCAAGTCCTTAATCACATGAGTATTGGAAAATACATTGCTGATAATGTTCCTAGCCTGAAATATTTTCAAAATGAAGAGAGCAGAAATGGTGAAGATGGGATTTCTGCATTGAAGGCTCTGTGCAATGCATTCCGGCTTTATCAGAGGTATGGTAGCTATGCTTGATTGCTTATTTTGTGATGTTCATATTCCATATTTTGGAAAAGGTTGTCCATAAAGACTAATGCAGGGCAAGTGAATCATGTCTTGCATTTCAAAATTTGGCATGTCTTTGAACCATATATTTCAGGGCAAGTGAACATGCTGGTTGGAAGTTTTCTGATCTGCCTCCCAGCTAAGTTTGAATTTACAAATTAGATATGCACTGCTGTAGTCATCATGGTCATTGCCAGGAAATGTGTAATGACCCTCCTGTCCTGTTGAAGAGTTTTCAAATGCCCCTATTGTCTTTTTTGTGTCTTTGAATAATATTTGTTTTTTTTTGTTATCTTCCAATGATGTTGCCAGGTAAAACAAATACAAGAAAGATATGCAAATTCAAACAAATATATATAATGCTATGAGTTGGAAATGATTATCTATATTTATTATTGCATTCTTAATTGAAAATTTACAAAATAGCATGCCAAGTGCCTAACAATGCAATTAAGAATAATTCTGGAAATGAAACTTGCTGTAGCTGAAACTTGTATATGATCGATTTGCCCTTAAAGTGGTCTTTTCCAACTCTTTATAAACTGCAAAGTCTTCTACTATGCTGGCCGCCCTGGGATAGAATGAAATGAGTTTCATAAGCCAAGCGACTTGGCTGATAGAGACCATGCCCAGCATTGATGAGAGGACGTCTGGCTGCTACAGGACAGTACGGCCTCTTAGATGCAGCAGTATGGCCAGGTTGGATGCATTCAACTGTAAATCAATGGCAGCAATGATAACCTTCAGTTTTGCAATGTAAAAACCCTTCAAATCTGCTTGGAACCTTGAATAAATCTTCACAAATATGCTCAATAATGACTGCTGGTTACAGCCAACTCCTATGGCAATCCTTCAGAAGATCTCTCACCACCTCAGGAATGCAAAATCAAAGAGAAATTTTGTTCTCAATGATCAAATTGTGCAGAAACCCTAGCACTCTTCTTTTCACAACCAAATCACCAAAAAGCATAAGTTTCAAATGAGTGAATGAATGCTTTTGTGCTTTTGATGAGCCATTATATACATTTTCCAAGTAGGTCGATCCCATCTAGAAGTCTCTTTTAAATCATTTAAATGATATTTAATATATTTCATGTGCACTTTATAACATTAGAATAAATCCTCATAAATGGGCGCCCCTTTAAATAAACCATTAATTGTACTTTAAGTGACTTAATTGAGGGTCATGGCCCTATTGGTCATAAAGTGAACTTAAAAACTTTATAATATCCCTTTATAATATTTTATTATCATTAAAGCATAGTTGCCAGGAAACTCCATTTTGGGTACATAGACAACGTACCAGTCCCCGTACCCAAAATTTTCGGTGAATCATTTACATATAAAATAGCCGTCTCCTTATTCATTTAACTCACGTACCCTAATTTTATTGGCGTCCCCGTCCCCGTACCAGTACCCGTACCCAGTGTCTCCCGGCAACTATGCATTAAAGTCACCTTAATGATAATAACTCCATAAATACTCGTTAACTTGCCAAACCAACTGAACCCGGGGATCAACATTGCATCCATGATACATCCAGGTGCCTTACTATAAATAGTAACACTAAACTCCACTGACAAAGTGACTTACTATAAATAGTAAGTATGAGAAACTAAGTCCCGAATCACCAAACGAAGGCCAATCCTGAACTACTGAGCTCTGGAGAAGAAAACACTCAGATAACTGCCAAACAGGACCCTCTAATCATCTCCATTAGTGTCAGCTAATAGGCTAAACCATCAAGATACTGGAATGAGCTAAAAAGGGGACATTACAAAATGTGTACTTCTGGCCAAAGATCAGGTGAAACAGCCACTTCCATCTTACAAATATAATTGTGTTAGGCACTTCTTTTGAGACTTAATGACAAAAGAGACAGCATCCAAGGTATGCCCTGTGGACAAATGAGTTCATTCAAAGATATGGTCAGAATATGTATTGTGCTTTATGTAGGAAAGCGTGGATATGGATCAAAGGGGCAAGCATTAGAAGCATAGTTACGAGACTCGGACTCGCCTCAAACTCGGTAAGCTGATTTTGGACTCGGACTCAGACTTGGTGCAAAAACTCGGCAAAGACTCAACAATTTGAAAAACCTAAGAAATTCAGAGATTTTTAAGGATTTAAAACTTGTTTCATGCACCTTTTATTAAATAAACCTTAAAGACACAATAACATTATCAAATAGAAGCTAATTTGATCACATACACAAGTACACATCGATCACATAAGTATAAACGCAAATTGTAGTTGAAGGAAACATCAATAACACACTTAGATATATAAAATTATAAATATTGTTAAACGTATACAAAACTCATGGAATATGAAATCCATGGCATAAAAAATTCCAAACAAATATCAAAAGTAAAACTAGAAGTCTATAGCTTAGAGGAGCCTGCATCCTTCCTATGAAGGTGTCTAAGGTAGGTCTTGGATGATGTTGCAGCCATAATTTTTGCCTTTGTCTCCATGCCACCCACACCAACATCAGCTATGTTTGCTCGTGCTCTATCCTCCTCCTCTACCATGGCTACAACCTCAACCTCTCTATTTGCCTGGTCAACCCAATTGAGGTCCTCATCACTAAAGATAGTCCTCAGCCTTAGTGATCCAATTAGATTGTGGATCGACCTCCTCTAGCGTGATGGGGGTGGAGTCAGTGCCCAAAATCTTTCTGTGGCAAAGATGAAGGTTGTAATGAACACAGACTAGATCATTCAACCTCTCCACGAACAGTCTATTGCACTTCTTGGAGTGTATGTGCTCAAACATACTCCAATTGTGTTCACAACCCAAGCATTGCATGGTTGGCTAAGTATGCGAATTGTAGTTCTTAGAAGATTTGGTACCTTAGCACCAAACAATTCCCACTATCTATTTGAGATGAGAAAAAAGAAAAAAATCAATCTCATTAGCCAACTTTAAGTTTCAACATTTAATAATAATATAAAAAGAGGAAAAATTTATTATATTTTTAAACTTAAATTATGCCCTTAATATATTTTTACTTGGCTTTAATGTCATATGATTATCTTTGCACATGTCACAAGAAAAGAGCTCTCCTTGTGCAAGTCTAAAGGTCTCAATCTCATAGACTATTTGTGTTGTAACACTAGGCGACATTTGCTCTATCACTGAGTAGAGCCCATTTAGAACCTCCTCATCTGCCTTGAAATTAGGGCGGTATTGGAATGCCGGATCGAGGTAATAAGCCGTTGTGTGTAGGGGCTTGTGAAGTTGGAGGTGCCATCACCTATCAATGATCTCCCAAATGGGATGATACTTACTCTCAACTCTCGCATAGATGGATCTAATGACCTCCTTGGCCCGATCCATGCCCCCATAAATGCAGCCCATTGCGGGCTTCTCCTCATTAGCAACTCGTAGGAGAACTACCAAAGGATTAATGAACTGCAATTATTGTGAAACATTAACTTAACATAAGTGTGAACAAAAATAAGAAAATAAAAGAAAAATATGAATAAAAATTAAAACATAATGTAGAATTAGATTTTCATTTACCTTTACAATCTCCACAACAGGTACCCAAAAGCCTGGCTCATCAAACTTGCAATTTGCCACATCAATCCCTACAGTGGTCTTAGCATAGGATGAGGAAGTCCACTCTTTACTAACAAACATGCGCCTCAAAGCTCCCTTTGACCAAAGGAAGGATTGTAATGTGATGAAACTTGTTGCAAATCGGGTTATGCCAAAACGAGACAACTCCTGCCTTATGTATTGCCTCATTAGGTTGAGGACCCATGTGTGATTGTATATGAATTTACAAATGTTTTTGGCTGACTCCACACATGTTTTGATCCATGGAAGCTTGCCAAAATCCTCCACTATGAGGTCAAGGCAATGGGTAGCACATGGAGTCCAAAACAATGATGGGTGTCTCTCCATCAATAGTCTACCTACAACAACATAATTTGCTGCATTATCCGTCACCACTTGCACCACATTCTCCTCACCCACCTCAGCTAGGAGTTCCTCTATAGCTTTACAAAGGAATGTGACATTTTTGGCATGTCCTAAAGCATCAATTGATTTGATGAATACGGTGCCAATTGAAAAAGAAACAAAATCAATGATTTGATAAAGCATAAATTAAAAATATTAATCACTAAATCAATGCATTGTAGGAAGTACAATCACTTGATGAAGAAACAAGAAAATTCAGCAATGTCCTATTTCTTCTATAAATCCAACCATTGGTCATGATGGTGCAACCCTTCCTTCTCCATATCAACTTTTGCTCCTCTATTGTGGCTTTTACATCAGCCACCTTTGTGTCAAAATTGGGCCCTTTATGTCATCTTCACTAGGGGCTTTGAACTCCACCCCACAAATAGTAATGGCATCAACCATATTTTGCCAATAAGGAGACCTAACACATGTCACAAATAAATAAAATAAAATAAGTATTGTAAAATGGAGAGTTTAAATTTGAATTCGACATACCTCTAAATATAAAAATTCAAGAGACAATGAATCAAGCTATAAATTTTTAAACAATCAAACAAAAAAGAATTACCTGGCTGCATGGAATGGAATGGTGCAATAGTACCAAAAGTCTCAAATTGTATGTCTAGCTGCATCATGTATGTCCTTTTTCCAAACCATGCTCTCAATCGACGGTTGGGAACCTGGAGTAGTGTGTGGCAAAAGATATGAATCCATCCTATATTTATGAACTCTAGGCCCAATGCTAACACTGCCACTACCACTGGCATTAGCACTAGCACTAGCACTACTAGTGCTAGTGCACTACTAGGACCAACACCAACACCAACAACACCACCAACATTAGCACTACTAGGACCAACACCTGAAGAAGGATGAAATGAAGGCATGGAAGAAGACTCTCCACTACCACTAATGCCTCCCATCTCCTCTCTTTGCCTCTTTTTCACTTCTTTTTGTAGCTCAAATGTTTCTAGTTGCACTTGCACCTCACAAATAACCTCAATAGGCACTTGTGGGCATGGGACAACATCATCGGCTGGTATATGTGCAAGATGGTATTTCAATCTATTAATGTCTCCTCCATGACAATTTGCTTTTCAATAAGAATATTTTACCTCTCCTTTCTTTTGCCCAGGGAAAAGTTCAGCATGTTTCCAACATGGGTCCTTTCTAATTGGGGTTTTGGACATCGTGATAAAAATGATTTAAAAATCTCAAGGCTGTCTAAATTTTAAAGATCAGATTTACTGCACAGAAAATTAATTCAAAATTAGACAATAACACAGCAGATACCCTGGGAAAACCCTCCTCTTGAGGGAGAAAAACCCAGCAACAAAGATCTCTCTTATATATGTAAATAGTGGCAACAATTCTCTTTACAATGAGGCCAATTACAAGGCCAATATATTCAGCACCTACACTAGATGCAATGACAGATAATAATCTGTATTTCCTTGATATCTAATTCTGCCCTTGAATAAATTCGCAACCTGCTCTTGAAGAAATTCGCACTTGAATGAAGTAATAAATCGAACTTGCTTGATGATCAAATGAAAGGGAAATGACCTTGTATAAATACACATTGATAGAGAGGTCGCACCTCTTCAAGAGATAGGTCGGCCAAGATAATTACAAATAATAAATGTTAATTTCAAGGAAGGTCGGTCATCAATAATTTTCTTCATGAATAATCGCGCCAATATATAAGAGATTTGTCTCTTCACAAAAATCGTGTATAATAATTAAATAGGCCATGCCTATCATTTAATTATTATCTCCATGTAATATGTCTGGAAGGATTCGCCTGAAGCTGCAATCATCATTAACAGGCTGCTGCAAATTGCAATAACTATAAATACAAAATAAATAAAAAATTTGTGAATTGTGATTTATAATTATTAAACTAATACAAAAAAATGTAGGGTTTGCACTTTGCAGCAATAAAATTAGATTTTTTTACAAAAAACACCTAGGGTTTGTTCAAAAAAAAAACATGCGTAGGGTTCTTTCTTTGATCTAGTAAAATAAAATGGAAAAAAGAAATGAAATGTAAAGAAAAATGCAATTTTTGGTTTAAAAAAACACAAAAAAAACTTCAAAATTCAAGCTTACCTCTTAAGTCAAACTTGAAATCAATAGAGAACTCCTTCCAATCGTTGGTAGACACTTCTTGATGCACCAAACATATGTATGAAGCTGCCCAAATGCGACTCAACAATGGATTTTTGCTCTACCTTTTTGCTAGTTGCCCTACAATGCACTCTAAATTTGCTCACAACTCTCTTTTCTCCTTCTACTTTGCCTTCAAGATGAAATGATATTGCTTTTAGGGTAGAGGAGCAAATATAACTTAAAAAAAGCAACTTAAAACAATTGTTTTTTATGTTTTTAATGACTTTTTCACACCCAGCCATGCCCCAGAGTCCACGCATCAGGACTTGCCTAGACTTGGCGAGTCTGGCGAGTCTCTAGATTCAACAAGTCTACCAAAAACTCGATCGAGTCTAAGTCTAGGTCCCCCAGACTCGACAAGCTTGACTCACCTTGGACTTGCCAAGTTTTGGCGAGTCCTAGCGAGTCTCGTTACACTGGTTAGAAGTGTTGTGGCAATACTTCAATTTGCATGCCATTTTTTTGTAGTGGTGACATTTTATTTGCTTTTGACTATGATATTTAGAAGCTCTTGATTCAGAGAGAAGTAAGGATATCTACTCTAGGGCCGGTAAGGTGTAGTTTGGAGAATAGTAGGAAAACTCGGAGTTGACAAAAACTCACCAGCCCCAAAAAATGCAACTCGACAAAAGCTCAAGAAAAACTTGGCAAAAAACTTGACAACTTAAAAAATTGCTTAATTTTCTTTAGAAACACTATATTTTTTTGCAAAATTTAGTGACAAGATGAATCCAATGAGTCCATAAATGAGTACAAAAGTGTTTTCTATTAAATTTGATTGATTTTAGTGCAAATTGATTACAAAATCACATTCTCATGCGGAATACTGATGGTTGAAAGCCTAATAGTCTGATACAAATTACAATAGATAGTTGAAAATGAAAATAGTAATACTAAAAGTAAATACTAAATACAACATTTTACACCTTCCTCTTCCCTAATCTACTGAAAACTAGTGGAGAGGTAGATGCTCTAGTCCTTTGAGTAGGCCGTGGCTCCTCAGTGGGCATGGAAGGTAGTAGCTGAGGTTCAACCTCCATCCTGGAAGTAGTTGGCAACAACTCCTCATCCTCATGAATGTCATCCAACCCTAAATCTCTTGCTGCTCCCACATCCTCCATTGCTTGTCTCTCAAAATCAAGAATCTCCTCCTTAGTAAACAATGGAGGTTGCTCATCTCGCCTTGTCCAATCATTGTAAGGATCTATCTCATCCAAATCAATAGGATCCTATGATTTTTCCTCTACCCTTCTTGTGCACAGCTGAAGGTTGTATTGCACAAAGACAAGGTCATTAAGGCGCTTTTGAGCTAATTTGTTCCTCTTCATATGAATGGCCTCAAACAAGCTCCAATTGCGCTCACAGCTGGATGCAGTACAAGGTTGGCATATTATGTGGAGGGCAATTCTTTGGGGATTTGGGGTATTTCCACCTTAACTTTTCCACCAAGCCTCTACAAAATAAAATGTTGAAGAGTTAGAAAACAAAGTCAAAACACATTTTATCAAATTATAAGATGCATGTGAAATAAAGACTCCAAATTTTATACCTAGTGTTTGAGTGGTTCTTCCTCAAATAGCTAGCTCTGAAGAAAAGAGCCTACCCCTTCCTTCCCTTTAATTTTCCTATTCTTGGACAATAAGGTCTCTCACCTCAACCCGGTGCCATCCTCTTAATGCATGTCGTGAGCCCCTCCATAACCTCTCCATTAGGATCAGAGAAGGTGTCTGAGAAGAAAAGACTAGGGTTGAGGAAGTACCTTGTTGCATGGATGGGTTGGTGGAGTTGATTGTTCCAACTCCTATCAATAATCTCCCATATGAGATCAAATTTGAGGCTATTCCCCATGTAATAATTTTTGATAGCCTCTTTGGCCCTATCTATGGCCTCATAAATTTATCCCATTGGGTTTTGATCCCCATCTACCAAACGAAGAACTCTAACCAAAGGGTCTGACACCTACATTACAAATACAAAAAGATTAAAGTTACAAATTTATAATGAAAGCTTAAATTAAAAAAAATAAAATATTCAACTTGAATTTAAATTCAAAGTTTTGAAGTTACCTTCACGATCTCTGTAGCTCTTTGTGCAAATAGGTGGTTAAAAACTATGCTTGCAACCCTCTCTCCTTTAGGCTTCCTTGCATAAGATGAGTCTAGCCATGCTTGACTCACAAAAATTTGATTTAAAGAAGTCAATGAACTCATAATGCTTTGCAACATGAGGAAAATTGTTGCAAACCTTGTGACACCTGATCTCACCAACTCTTTCCCTTGCATGTGATCTCCCATCAAACTAAGAGCCCAAGGTTGATTGTAGATAAATTTTTTGATAATGTGGTCAAGGCAATGTGCTACACAAGGTGACCAAAAAAGTGTAGGATGTCTATCCTCGAGTAATCTCCTAGTCGCCACATATGCTGCTACATTATCTGTGATGATTTGCACCACATTATCTATCCCCACCTCCATGACAACTTCCTCCAACAATAGAGACAATGTTTCTGCATTTTTTATTTTGTTGGAGGCATCCACTGATTTCAAAAAAAACTTCACCTTTTGAAGCAATCAAAAAATTAAGGATGGTGCGGTTTTCCCATCCATCCACCCATCTGAAGGAATGGTGCAGCCATATTTCTTCCATTCTTTCTTTTGTTCTTCCACTACTTGCACCACCCTTTCAGTTGCATTTGTGAGCAACCTACAAGTACAAAGTAAAATAAGTACAAAATTTTAATTTTTAAACAAAAAAATAGCTTTAATTCAACATAAATTAGTTTAGATTAAAGAACATAAATTTAGCCCAAAATTCAACATAATTTTTTTAACTTATAACTTAGCATAAAATTTAAATTAACTAACCTCCCACTCAAGTCTCTATGAGAAGGTGCCTTGTAGCCTTTTCTCACAACTTTCAATGCAGTAATCAAATTGTCCTAATAAGGAGTACTTGCCACATTGAAAGGAATGTTATTGAAATACCAAAAATCAACACATGCCATGTTGGCATGTTCATGCACCTTCCTATTCCACCTTGTAGCCTCCAATGATGGTTGTGCTCCTGGTGTGTTTCTCGGCACAAAAAAATTGTGTGGCATGCATGAAGATGAAAGGACCTCTGCCAATTGTGCTTTGTTTTGTGCCTTGAATTCCCCTTGTTTGTTGTGTTTCAGATGTATGAGTGGTTTATTTGTTTGTTTTATAGTGACTTAGTATGAGAGGAATGCATAGAAAAGTAAATAACATTCACAACAGTAACAGTAAGTCTAACATCCAATCGAATCCTTTATTCTCATTTATTCAATTCTGAATACATGCATAAGAGAATTTCTGCTTATGGTGGCTTCAAATATTATCAGACTTAGAGTGTGAAAATTCACAAAGCATAGGCCCGCACCTATATTAGTTGCTGCTGGAATAATGCAGTCCGAACCTTGTTGAATGCGTGGCTGTCTTGGACACCTGTCCCTTCTCCTGATATTCTGCAACTTCACTAATGGCCAGGCGATTCCATGAAGAGCTGTGGCAGTTTGTGGAATGGTTGTGATTCTGAAGCTACCCTCCTGTAATGATACTTGACTTTAATGCTGGGACTCTCTTACTGAAATGGCTTCTATTATGGCTGCAAATTCCAGTCTGGACCAGACGTCTTCCTTTTACCTCAGATTTTTACAAGATATTGTCGGCATTCACTTGGTGATGTGAGGTTTTCGTCTCAACCACCTCAAACCAGGGTTTTCATCTTGGGTCTCCTTCTCAAATCGGCTGTAAGAGAAATTATCAAAACATAGAATGATTCTGGATGCGTCTCCTACAGAGTTTGAGCCTTTTAATAACCAAAAGTTGCCAACTTAGCTACCATAAAAGCTGTCTCTCCTCCAATCTAACACTTCTTTCCATTTCTGCCAAAAATTAATGGGCTTATCCAAAGTGAATAAATCACTTATAATGGAGATGGACCGACTTAGGCATAAATTAATAAATCTTTTGATTTATCACCCACCATGGTAATCGCCTAGAGAGGAAGTTGTCACTTAGAAGGACCCACTTAATCGAATTAAAAAAAAATTAAATATTAACGTATGACTTTAGCCCCATTTAATTATTTATATTATTCCCTTAACTTTAATTTATTTCTAATCCTGGGAATAGAAGATTAGAAAAATGTCTCTAAGGTGATGCTAAGTAAAGGGGGACATTACGAAGATGTAGGTAATGGCACTCTACTTGAAGTAGAGGAAGTGGAGGGCCTGGAGGCCGATGTGCCTCAAATGCGTGGACCATGAAGAGAGCCCACAATGTTAGGACATGTCTCCTCATTTGATTGAGATTCTACTTGCTGATGACCATGACCACCAGCTATGCTTGCTGCTATGGCTGCCCTTGTCCTCCCCCTTTGCAACTTTTTCTCTTTGGCATTTGCAAGTAGGGCATTCATCTCTCTTCTTATCTCTTTTTGGTCGCAGGACAAGGCTTGGCATCATGATGAGTAATGCCTGCAAGATGGTATTTTAAGTGATTTATGCCTCCATGATGTAGCTTTTGACATCGAATGCAAATAACTGATCCAGGCATTTGTCTCTGCTCAACATACCTCCATGTAGGGTTTGTAGCTCATGCAAGGCGAGTGCTTGAAACCGGCGGTGGTACGGGCAGCAATGGGGCGGAGCCTGAGGCTGAACCTGAACCAGAAGCTTCTCTATTAATTCACAAATCTGACTTTAAACCCACTAGAGACACCAATCCCCACTTACAAGATTTGTAGGCACCAACCCATTGGAGACACCAGTCCCCACAACTGAGCACCAACTCAGCAAGAGACAACAATCTCTTATTTTGATAGGCAACAACCTACGAATCCTTCAATGGATGATTTGTCTTCACAAGATCTGAATGTAGATACACTTTGCTTCACAAATGTGACTTTAAATGATGCAATTCTTTCCTTCACAAGTCTGATCACAAATCTGATGCAATGTCATTCCTTCACAAATCTGATCACTATAATGTGATGTTCTTCCTTCAAAAATTAAATCTCAAATAATGCAATGCTTTCCTTTGTATTTCTGCCTTAAGATTTGCTCTAATTTCCCTTACAAATCTGCTCTAAAATTATGCATCATATATCATAGTTCTACATATAGATCTCCTTTTCAAGTCTGCGCATATTCTTCTTTTAATTTTACTCATATATCCAAATCTGAGTGATACATTTTTCTGTGTAAAATCTAAATGCTAATCAATGTATTTCCTTTCTCATTTGCTGCTCATGCATCTGCTTTTAAATCTGATTATATTACATCGTTCAAGCTTACTTTTCTAAACACCAAGCTATCTCCTTTTATATCTCTTTCACGCCTCTTCACAAAGGAGGTGATTATTCACAAGAGGTCGGCCTCATGAAAGGAGGTGACATTTCCAATGGTGGCACTCACTCTTCATAATTTAAATTTAATTTATTTTAAATCCCAAAGTTGGGTGGCCTTATAAAGGGGTCGACTCTATAAAATACATAATCACTTGCTTTTATTTATTACTAACAATGCCTTCATCTTATAAGTCGGTCAGCATATGATAAATGCTCTCTAAGGAAAAACTCAATGCTGCCATATTTAATTTCCTTTCATTTAAATATCCTTTCTCTCAGGTTGGCCAGCGAGAAACTGTTAAGTTTAATTTGTTTTTATCTCCAATGTAGCGTCATTCAAGGAGGGGAGTCAACCATATGAAAAACCCTTTTATGGCCTTCAGCCTTAAGCGATTTCCTTCAACCTTTGACATCAATGACAATCTTTGACAATCAATGAGAACATGCAATGATCTCTTCATTCTTCCTTTGAGATCAATGGCAACAAACTTGCTACTAGACGCCTTCGACATCAATGACAATATTTCCAACATACCTACTACTAATGATGAAGAGATGAAAGAAGGGTTAATGAAGACCCTTTGAAAGATGTCTTTAAGTGAGGAGTCAACTTTACATCACACATGGTGGTTTTCTTTTGTTAATCTTTGCAAACCAAAATTTAGCAAACTAGAGGCGAAAATAGATAGAGCTACATTAGCTCAAATCAACCTTATTGGATGGTGGACATGGCATAGTAAGGATACACTAGAGTTGACAATGCTTACCATTCACCTCCTTTCATAGGTTGCTAGTTCCTCTATTGTAGAGAGGAATTGGTTCACATATGACTTCATTCACTCCATCAAAAGGAACAGGCTTACCTCTAAATAAATGGAGAAGTTGGTGGTCGTGCATAGTGTCTTGTGACTTTAGGATTGACAAACTCTAACTTTATGGTGGGATGTTGACCTTGAAGGTGCCACACAAATTGATGAGGAGGCATAGGAGGGATTGTTTGGGGTTTAATTGGATGAGGTCACGCCTCATAGTGGCAATGGCTTAGACTCTGACTTCAATTTTGATGCATTGTTAGCAAATGCCAATTAGGGGTAGTGGCATATTTTCCATTTTTTTGTCATTTATAGTTGAAACTTGCATCCTTTAAGCATTTTGTTGTATTTTTATATAATATATATGTACATTGACAATGAAAGCAATTAAATTTTGTTAATTTGTTTGTCGACTCATGTGAAATCTCAATTCAACTCTAATGTTATGTATTAGGGTTCTATATTGTATATGATGAATGCCTGATCAATTTTATCGAGTGTTCCAAGACTTGTCAAGACTCACCTAGACTCGGCGAGCCACCCTCGACGAGTCTGGGAGACTCGGCAATTGAGAACTCGCCAGACTTGCCGAGTCTAGGCGAGTCTCAACTCAGTGACTTGGCCATTTTAATTAATTTTTTTAAAAAACTTACAAATTTTCAATGTTATGACATGCCTATCTAGTATTTACAAAAAAATATGAAAATGGTGTGCGCCATGAAGGTCTGTGTGGTTTTGAAGGTCTTGACCCTACGAGGGGTGTTGCCCCTTGACGCTGTTGGGGGCGCTGCCCCCAAACCTTGACAAGGGGTGTTGCCCCTTGACCCCGTTGGGGGCGTTGCCCCCAAACCCTCGCAAGGGGCACTGCCCCTCAACCTTGTTGGGGGCATTGCCCCCAGACCCCCGCGAGGGGCATTGCCCCTCAACACCGTTGGGGGCGTCGCCCCCAGACCCCCACGAGGGGCGCTGCCCCTCAATCCCTTTGGGGGCATTGCCCCCAAACCCCCATCAAACTATAAATATAAACCAGAAATAGGCCAATGATGAATCATGATCATAAAACCTACTAAATACATATCTCTTGTTGCAAATCTCCACATCTTCATAGTCAAAACCACAAACAAGGATTATCTTGTTTCATACATTGGACAACTCGTTTAGTATACAAGGATGGCCATAGGAAAAGTTGGCATGCTACAGTCATTGTACTGTTGAATACAAGTTATAGTTGGCAAGAAACACCATTTTCATGATGCAAAAATGTATCAATCGTGCCCTACATAGACAACTCATAGAACAATCCCATCTATTAGTCTCTTAGCTAAGATCAAACTAGAACATAACCATTTATCTTGTTACTTAATCGTTCCTCTTTGTGAATGAGCTTGACAACAAAACATGCAGTCTTGAAGGCTTCAAGAAAAATTTAATAATAAATTCCTCACTTGAATATACACACCAATCATTGAGACAAACAAATATCATGGCTACATCATCATCCATGAACTATCTTAGACGTCAGTGCATTATTTGTCGTGATGTTGGGATGAGTGATGCAAGCTCCTTTGAGCCATAGACTACTATTTTTAGCTTTGATATTTGTTTTGATGCCATGGATTTCATATTTTGTGAGTTTTGCATACATTTGACAATATTTATATATCTAAATGTGTTATGTCCTTCAGCTAAAATTTGCATTTATACTTATTTGATTGATGTATACTTGTATATGTGATCAAAGTAGCTTATATTTGATGAGGTTATTGTGTCTTTAAGGTTTATTTATTAAAGGGTGCATGAAACAAGTTTTAAATCCTTAAAAATCTCCCAATTTCTTGGGTTTTTCAATTTGCTGAGTCTGCATTGAGTCTGGGTGACAAGTCTGAGTTCGAGTAAAAAATCAGCTTGCCGAGTCCGAGTCAAAAATCAGCTTATTGAGGCCGAGGCGAGGTCGAGTCTTGTAACACTGATTTTATCATTTTGAATGTTTGAAATTTCTTATATTTTTAAATTTCCCAATTTTTTTAATAGTCGTCCCCTAAATAGCCTCCCAAAAAAATCATCTCAAGAATGCTTACACCATCCCTTGCCATTCCCATCTAGAATCTTGGTGTAACATAGATTTAAAATTATCAATGAAACTCAACATGCCTTATGTTATTTGATAGTACGTTGTCAACCCTGAAGAGGCCTCTACTTAGGTTATGAATTCATGGAGCTGCTAAGGGTGGGAATTCATCAAGTGAGGAAAGGGCAGCTAGACATACCCTTGGGTGGCCATGCTAGGTCACAAATATATGAGGGTGGTTATTGATGAAGTCCCCACAAAATTCCATGCCCATGTCCCAAGCTATTGCAGCTACCTAGGGCTCATCCTTGATCACTTCCTCCATTTGCAAATATGATAAATATGAGAATCTGCTATCGTTGTCTAGGATCAAGCTTAGCCTCCATGTCCATATTGAGCCCTCAATCATATACATGAAAAGATCAATTAAATGAAGGGGTTAAGTGAATTAAATATAATCTATATTTAAAGATATATACAAAATGAAGATTTAAACATAATACAACTGGTTACTTTGATAATATATAATCTTGATTGATATATTTTGTACTATATATTTATAATGAAGGGATTAAAAATTTGAAAATTTTCTTCCTTGCTTTCTTCTTCTCCAACAATGGCTTCTGCTTCTCAACTCCTCAAACTTCAAGCCAGACCTAGAAGAATGTGGCGAAGGATATGGGGATGATTGCCATGGCAAGAAGCATCTGTTTGGAACAAAGATTTCAAGCTTCTACTTTGGTTATCACACGGCCTCACCTCAAGATTCTAGGACATTATCCTCCCACTCATGTGAGGATAATATGAATGTTTCTTATACTCCTACTAAGTACCCGACTTCTTCCATTCACAATGTTTCATGCCCTAATCATGGCTACAAGCAATCTTTTGGGAAAAGCATTGGGGATTCTTGTGGTATCTTGAATCATTTCACCCACAACTCCTATAGGGAGGTTTTTCAACCATGAATGGTGATTGCTTGATTGGTGAAATTCTAGATTGCAGTTCGTGGTCAGTGGAGGTGACTAGGGGATCCTTTGATATTGGTCAAATCTCCCTTGTTGATTGTTTCTCTAAAGGGTTAGAGTACTACTCTATGTCTGACTTGCTTTGTGGCATGTGCCCATTTGTTTGTGCCAAGAAACTTCTTGTCATTCCAGAAATTATCATGGATTTAGAGGTGGTTCAGCGTGAAGGATATTGTTGAGCATACACTTATTCACAAATTTCCCAAGTTCTGGTCTATATTTATTTTAAATTATATTGTACAGCTATTCAGAACCCATGGAAAGGAAATCACTGTACTAGCAAAACTCAAACCCCTATCTCATACCCAACTCGGAACTCCATACCCAAACTGGCGACTTAGTATAAATGTAAATATATTTCAGATTTTTGTATGGATGTATTTATGCTGCATTACACCCCTGTGCTGAATATAGTAGCTTAGGTTTTACATGACCATTCCATGCAATTTATTTTGTCATTTTACTCAACCTGTAACCAATGCAGTTGCATGAAGTATCCAGCATGTTATGTGATTCATGCTTGTAGATTTCATCCATGTCCTAAATAATTGTTCTGTTTTATCTTTCTGGATGTCCAATCTCAGTGAGTCATTGTTTGGAAATGCAGGTATGAGTTCAAAAGGAATCATGAAGACTGGGTGAATTCAGTAAAGCCTGATTTTGGACCTGGCATATCTGATCGTGTACGTGCAGCTCTAGAGACAAATACAGATGATGAAAATATTGGCAATTCCATGAGGGTTAGGGAAGAAGCGCATGAAGCTATAAATTCTCTTTTAAAGGTATTTTTATCTTTCATAGCTACAAAATGTGATCAATCATCTACAATAGTATAATCCATCAGAGTGTGCTTTTATGTTTATGGAAGTTAATTGAGTCATTCAAGTATGTGAATTTTATTTCTGCTCTTTTGAAATTTAAATATCTGGGGAGCATGATTCATCCTTTATGACCAGAGTTTAGTTTTGGAAACATGTACTGGATTGACATAGTGCCTCACTACTTTTTAGAATGTAATGTACTCTCTGAAAAACTGCATTGACAAATTAGAGTTTGTAGCATGTACTTGGCAAGAACAAAAGTATCGGAAATACTATTAAAATGTATCTGTTTCTATCCTGGCTGTTTATTAGGCACATAACTGCTGCATTGTGGATAAATTGCAATGCTTTATCTACTATATAAATGTGGGCCTCTGCTCATTGATAGTGACTGGAAATAGTGACCAGACCTTCAGCTCTACTGATTTCAATCAACCTTCTCATGACCTATTTATGCATATCTATATGCACTTTTTGACAGCATGACTTTCAAGTCAGAAATCCCTTGCATGTAATTTTTGTGACTTTTACTTGTTCATGTGTTATCTGACAGTAGATTGCAGGTATTCCCCTTTACCAGTTATGAGATGGATGAATTACCAACTTAAATTCTACAATTCACCAAACTAATTATCTTTGCAAGAGATGTATTTGGATGTTTCAAGGCATATCCTGATAGCATAGTTCTATGTTTGATTGCTGGAACATTTTCAAATTGATTTGCGTCTAGTTCCAACTTTATAATCTAAAAAAGTTCTTATCTCTGCTATTGTGTATCATGTTCACAGGATGATGGAATACTAGTTATACCTACAACCCCAGGTCCTCCTCCTAAGCTCAAAATGAAGGATAACCCCTTGGAGGACTTCCGGATGAGAGCTTTCACTCTGTTAAGTATTGCCGGCATGTCTGGATGCTGTCAGGTATGATGAAAATGTTAAAATTTAAATAGATTCCGGCTGTTGGTACATTTCTTTTTGCAAGTCTTCAGCTTATTTTAGTAAATAATATTCTAGGAGACAGCTGGGCTTCTTGATTTAAGAGGTGAATTGAAAATTTTATTGGATTGATCATTAAGCAGTCATTCTTTCATTTTCTTAATGCAATAAGCACAGCTATTGTTGGTTCAGAGTTTCTATTCTGGCAATGAGACATTGCTTGTTACATTTCTTTGATAACATTTGTTGCTAAATTGTGTTTATATATATGTAAATGGACAGGTGAGCATACCTGTAGGAAAGCATGATAAGTGTCCTTTCGCTGTGTCATTCATAGCAATGCATGGGGGAGATAGTTTCCTTCTTGATACTGTAAGGGCTGCATATTCTACTCTTCAGGAACAAGTAGAGATAGGTTGAAGTACAAAACCAGCGACTTCAAGGAATGGCAAAATACAAACCACAGAGATTGCTAAAGAAAAAGTATAACTGCTAGAGTTCCATTTCATGATAGGAAAGGTGATTCCAAGACTGAATAGTTATATAAATTCTGCTGCATATTCTACTCTTCAGGAACAAGTAGATATAGGTTGAAGCACACAACCAGCAACTTCAATGAATGGCAAAATACAAACCACAGAGATCGCTAAAGAAAAAGTATAACTGCTAGAGTTCCGTTCATGATCGGAAAGATGATTTCAAGGCTGAATAGTTATATAAAATCTAGCAGGTATTTTCAGAATAAAATAAATGGTAAGTAATTATAGTTCCTCAAGAATGTTTGTGTTTATGTTATGTAATTACAACATACTTTTTACTTAAAATTATCATAAAGTAATTCTTGCTCTTGTTTCATGTTTTCCATCGCTTCTCTTACTTTCTTTGACATAGACATGACCATTGTCTTTAGTGTCTGTAACATAGTAATTTCTGTACATTGTTTGACTCGAACAATTTCAGTTTGCAAGAAAATTGTTCAGTTCAATCATTTCTTCCAATTTCATCTGGCAATGAAACTTTGCTGGAGGTCTTTGATCTTTGGTTCATTTCTGATCTTTTGTGGCTCAATGTGAATTCTTTCTGGTATTTACTCAAGTTTTCTTTTTAGTTTATGCAATAGCTTATGATCAAAGTGAATTTTTTCAAATTAGTTGATTGAGATCATCTATTGTTTGTGAATAATGCATAGAAAATAGTTCTTTTCATTTTGTCTTTCACAAGCAGATTTTGTAGAGTTTTGCAACTTCTTGTGCTGTTTGAAGTGTGGAGAAAGTCCCTTGTTCCATGGGGACACACCCCACCAAAGAAAAACCACATGTTTCTAGGATGGGAACATTTTGGAGATACAAGGACTTGGGGGAAACATCCCCCCACTGTTCCACCACCACCACCATGTACCTAAGGACATTTCCAAGACATCCCCTAGTTTGGGGATGCCTTTGAGACTCTAAGACGTCCCCGAGACACTCATGGAACTCCCAAGTATCTTCTGGCCGCACCCAAGACTCCCAAGTCTCCCCCACAGCAAATCATTGAAAAAGTCATTTTTTTCTAAAAAATAAAAAAGTTATTTAGATCTTTGTGCCACGAACCCTAACCCTAATGGTCAATGGGCCCGACTGAAACTCTAAGTAGTCACAAAAACTTATAAATAGGTATCTAAGCCTCATTCCAAATTACTTTTAAGTTTCAACAAGGTTCAAAGTTGCAACATCAAGCTATAAGCCAACAAGAGTGAGAAATATTGCAAATGAATGTTTACTTGATAATGCTAATTGAAGGGTTGACATAGAGTAAACATAAATACATAACAATGATAAAACATAGCAATTAATCAGAACAATGCACATAATATATGTTGTGTCTTCTTTCATTCATTGGATAGGCAATAATTACATAATACAAAATGTATGTGGTCCCCAACTACAAGTGCAGACATACAATATATAGTAAGTCGATGATGGTTGAGAACACCAACCATCGACAACTACCAAGTAACAACCAACCAACGATTGGGGACTAATTACACATTAATGCATTTATTTATTTATTTCTCCCCCTGCCCTCCCCCTCCCCCCCCAAAAAAAAAAAAGTTGTCTTCCAGATGACAACAAACAAAATTGGGAGTTGAACAACCCAAATTACAACTATTGAGGGTGAGAGGATGTCCTTAGATGAATGGACGATGTAGGGGTGGACGTTGATGAGCATAACTCCCGCAACTTGTGGACCTCCTTAGTGCACATCCTCAACTATTGCTTTGCTACTATCTCACATTCTCTTGCTGCCTTCACCATTTGTGTAGCATCCATCAACTGATGTTTGGCCTGTTCAATTTATTTTTCCTTCTTCACTAGCTTGGCCTCCATGATCGTCACTCTGCTCAATCTCCTCCTTTCCCATCTTGGTCTTCGTGGTCATCACTCTAGTTTGTTCATTGGCGGTGAGCTATGTCTACTGAGCTAACTATTCCTAGAATTTATGTGTGCGCTTAGCTAACTTATCTTATACCCTCTGAACCATTTGTAGGGCCTCATTCTTCTCCTGTATAACATTGTTAGTGGAGGTACTGTGACGCTTCAACTTGTAGAACACATCCCTGGAGGAAGCTTCTATACTAAACAAGGCTGAGATCACTGGAGCATCCCTCCCACCTATTAAAGGCTTGGCAGGGTGCCAAGATGTCATCATTGCTAGAGTCTCAACTCTAGGTCACCCTCAAGAAGTGAAGCAGTGAGCAAATTCTCCCTCGCACTCTGTCTACACAAACGCCAATATGGGTTGGACTTCCTTTTGCCACCAATGGAGACTGTCCTATGTCCAATTGTTTGGATATCTCACTTCTTGCATCACTATTGGCATCAACTGAAGGTCTTGAATGTATCGTTGGACTGTACCAAGTGGGTTGGTCTCATTAGGCTTGGCTATCTCAATGATCAACCCTTTAGACCCAATCGACTCATCCTCCTCCTCACCCAATAGGTTAGGCGGTAACTCTTGTGTAGCCAAAAGTGGTTGAGGCATCTGAGGGGGTTCCCCACTCTCTTGAGTGTGCATGACATCTGGTGGGTTTACCTGTGAAGAGCCAAACTTTGTACCCTCAACCACCATGGTTGATTGATCTTGTTGCTCAAGTCCCTCGACCATAACTCCAAGAGAACTCAATGAAGGGAATGTTGGAACTTGCATTGGCATTCCAAGTAGATCTAACCATCGATCAATTTGTGTGACATCGGTCGACACAATAATATCCCCTAGCAAAGTAACTAGTGGTGTTGATATTATGACTGGAGGCACTAGCAGTGTAGTTGGCAGTTCCAACAATGTGTTGGTGGTCCTAGTGGTGCCACTAGCGGTCCTAGTAGTGTGCCTGGGAGTCCTGGCTTGTGCCATTGGGGGTCTGGTAGTGCACCTAACAGTCTTAACACTGTGCTTGGGAGTCCTGGCGATGTGCCTGACAGTCTTTGTGGTGTGCCTGGATTGTTCTAAGAGTTGTTGGAAATGCTCTCAGCTAATACGCTTTGTCATCCTAACTATTTGCTACCTAGATTGTCTCACATGTCTTACAATGCCTTATAGGGTCCTTCGACTCGTTTCTAGTGAACTTTGGATGTTTTTGTTGCTCTACATTTGGACTTGTTGGGGGAGTCACCATCTTGCCTCCCTGTTGCACCCTCTATGACAATAACTTGGTTGGAGAGTTTTGATTCGTACGTTTTGGTGCTTTCCCTGCACTCTCGAACACACCACAATCCTTAACTCATCCCTCTTCAGTGTTCTTTGGCGTTCATCACCCTCAAGTTGCCTTCGGGGTCCTTTCAATTCTCCCTTCGTCCTAGCATTATCAAATATGATCTTCTAATGTTTGATTCTTCCGATAGTGTTAAGTATTCAATTTGGCTTATGGTCTTTGTCAGACCATTGATAGGTTCTCCCTCTCATTCCCCTTTGGTCAACTTTAATGGTATGTAGGGTTTTCCGACAAGGTTGGCAATTCCTTCCTCACCTTCCCTTTTGCCTGATTGTGAACCTTCTTCGTCCAATGATGGTGGTCCAGATGGTTCATCAATGGGATGGCGAGGTTGGTGGGTTCTCCTTCGCTTTCCTCTTCATTCGACGTTGATGGTATGAACGACTCTCTAGCTTGGTCGACGAGGTTGGTGTACGCTTTGTCAGGGAGTGGTAGGTATTGTGTTATTTCTTCCCACTCTCCCTTTGTGCGTTCTCTTGTCATCAAAGTTCTCTTTCTCTCCTGACTACAAATTTTGTTTATGCTTTAGCGTTTTCTCTTGGGTGGACTTGGGCTTTCCCTTAGAAACCCTTCGCCTTCTACTTCACCCCTTAGTCGTCTCCTTCGTTCTTTTTGTTTGATGATCCTTAAAGATCATCCAATCTCTTGATCTTGACTAGGCTGTGGTCTCTTCTCGCCTTTACTGAGGTCTAAGGGCATGAATCTCTCAAATCCGAGCCAATTCTTTAAGGCAACGACACCAACTGTTTACTCAGTAATGCTAATTGAACAATTAATAGAGAGCAAACATAAATACATAACAACAATAATAAAACATATCAATTACTCACAACAATGCATAAAATATATTTCATGTCTTCTTTCATTCATTGGATAGGCAATAATTACAAATTACAAAATGTATGTGGTCCTCGACTACAAGTGCAAACATACAATATATAGCAAGCTGACGTTGGCTAAGAATGCCAACCATTGACAACTACCAAGTAATGACCAACCAATGGTCAGGGACTAATTACACATTAACACATTTATTTATTTATTTCTTGTTGACTATAGTGAAGGCATTAGTAAGAGATAGAGTAAAAGAAAATGTGAAATCTTTATCAACCAACCATTAGATCAACACATTCTTTAAGCCTCAAGGTAAGCTTTGGCCCTTCATGAGATTTTTTTTGAACTTTTGTTTGTTTTCAATTTAGTAATTTCAGTTGACTAATTTAATAATTAATTTAGGCCTAGGGGTTTACATTGTTGCAAAATGGTCAAGTTTTAAAGTTTTTAATTTTATAACAACAATATTTAAGTGTTCAAATTTAATTATTAAATTTTTATAATTTTTTATGTGCAAATTTGCAAATTTGCATAAATATTTGATTAAAACTTAAATTTACAAGTCAAATTAGGATTTTTTTAATTTTGTGTATCTTCTATTTCTATGCTTCATGTGACTTGAAGGTAGAAAACAAAAGGATAATTCTTGTTTGATGAAGGTTGCAAAACAATGATCCATATTTTTGTGTATATTTTTACTTCTACACTTCGTGCAACTTGAAGTAAGAAAAACAAAAACAAAATCCTAGTGTATTTAGCTTGTCCATAATTTATTATTTAATGACATTATGACATGTATGGTAACCATAAATTTTGTTTCTTGTAATGTCACTATGACTTCTACTTCTCACAACATGAATGATGAAGATGATTGTTGGTGTTTCAATTCACATCTCTGGAGTGTGGATTAGAAACAAACAACTTTGCATAGTTATATTGCTCTTCAAATTAGGAGGGGAAGCTCCCTCTTCGCTGATTATGCTTAAAAATAAATGCTAAACTATTGCCAATCTTTTTATTTCTCAACTATGAGCACAAGGTTATAAAACTCTTTGCGTCGTAGTTGAGGTTTTCTCTTTTCTAGAACTTCAACTACAACTAGGCCTAAACTAAAGACACTTCTGAAAACTCAAGTAAACTTAGAGCCTGGGAATCAGAAGTAAACAAGGAATGATTTGATTAACACAAAAGCTTAAATAAACTCGCTTCTAGAACACACCCAAAGACTCATTGTACTGATAAGATGTAAGCTGAAATAGAGATTATGCAAGCAAAACACAAGATAAAATAATGAAAGAGATTTTGACAATATATCAGAGAAAAATAGGCATGAAATTTCCTTCCTCAAATTCTAATAGTAAATACACTTCTAGGACAACAGTTTGTAGCAAAGGTAGGCTTACAATATGTGATCAAACCATATTACACTTGACACAAAGTGAACAGACACTGAACAACAAAGTTGCAAGCAAAGTAGGCTCTGCAATTTGTTATCACAACGGTTAAAAAGAAATGGGCAAGGCTGCCCTTATTTATACACAAACAAGGAGTAGGGAACCCTAAAATCTCCTTGTTTTTAGAAACTAGATTTGCCAACATGCAAGCATTATTTCTAAGACTAAACAAAAGATAACTATCAACTAACCAACTCTTAACATTAATTAACTGAAAAAGCACCAACTATACATTTGATATTTCTAAAGAATAGACATGCATGAAAGAGAACAAGTTAAACTTGGAAAAGACATTGAGTTAACTGCTGCTATTAGTTCTATCCTTAGGAAACATTGCATGCTCCAACGGGTGGCTTACTCAATGATAACTTGGGAAATCATATCCTCCAAAAAGTTGTTAACTGCCTCTTCATCAGGAACACTGATACTATCCAGAACAATATATTGTTTTTCCAGCATCTCTTCACCATCTACAATCAAACTTAGAAATTATTTTCTCTCTTTAGTTGTTTTATCAAATTTTGTTGACATTGCGGCAACATGATTCATCATGTAGGCAACAGGATCACCATTAAAACTGCCACAAACAAGGTTCTGAAACTCTGTTTGCACATCACCGAGATCAAAGTAAATGTCATCTTCATGACGATATCAATAAGGGATCTGCGAAACAAATGTGCTTATGAACTTGAGAGTATTAACAACCTTCTACCTATATTCAACCAATTCTACAGATATTCTTGTTGTTATAGAAATTGCACCTGGATGCTAAGTTTGAATACTCAACAATCTCGTGAAACATGGAAACACCTTTGAGCATGTGGGTATGCTCATAGCGAAGATGAATCTCTAGGTTATGGGTTGGATCCCCTTTTGATTCCTAGAAACTAATGAATTGTTGGGAAAAGAGAAGAAGGATTACTCTAAAAATGAAAATTAATTTATGGAAAGGTAATGCACCTAAATATAAACAATGAACATCTTGATTCACAACTATCTCTCATAAAAATCTGTTTTCACAACTCAAATTGGATAGTCTAATCACATAAGTGTTTTACAAAAAGACTTGATAATCTATCCTTTATGAAGGAAAATAATGTTTTCACAACCTGAAGGAAAAGATGAATCACTAGTACTATCTATTGATTAAAATTGTTTTTGTGTACATGCATCCATGAATGAGACAAAAATTTAAAGGTTTTGAGATTAAAACTCATTAAATTTGCATCCAAATCATACAAAAAGACAAAAAATTTGAAAGTGAGAAGGCTAACACTTGATTGTAATAAGAAATGGAAGGAAACTCTGCAAGTAACAATGTAAAATAACATGTAAAATGCTGTTGTATATTAATAATTGTGAAAAAAAGAGATACAAAACTAATCTCTCTTTGCAGAATGCAAAGGAAAAGAAGCAAAAACTAAGGAAAAAGATAAACATTTTCCAATATATACAATAGATGACTCCAAAAGGCAAGGTTTAGTGAATTGAAGTCAACTTAGCATCAAAATATCTCCCCATGAGCAAAAGAGAAAATCCCTCAAAAGGGGGCCTAAAACTGATGTAAGATGAGCTAAAATAGCTCCAAACTTTGCCTCATGATCGGTTTGATAAGAAAACGATAAAAGCATTGATTATTTAACTGAATATAACTCCTCATTTTTTGCATGTTTAGAGGGTCTCCATTGGTTTATTTTAGCATGAATTAAGGCAATTATCTGATAATTAACCTTAATTGATGTTAGGATAAACTAGTGCATGTCTTGTGGGCATGTAGAAATGATGAGTTAGTTCAGTTAACTCTACTGAATAGGTGCTTATATCGGAAAAAAAAATTTCAAGCCTTGCAAGACGTGACTCAAGTCATGCAAGAAGCTTGAAATTACAATCTCAAGTGAACATGTTATTTTCCCTTATGCAATAATATAAGGCATATTTTCTAAAAATAAATGGGAAATATCTCCTAACTTGGTCGGCCAAGGTAGAGTAAAATGAATGAACCAAAGAATAGAAGCCAACCCTAACTTGGCATCATTTTGACTTCACTTCTTTTTGCACGAGCTTGAGATTGAAGTTGCTCTTCACTATGGCCGCCATCATGCTAGGGTTTACTTCTTCACTGTGAGTCTTCTTGTCGTTCTCCAAGCTTCTAACTGCTTCAAGTCACTAGAAATGTCGCTTCATAATAGGTAGGCCTCTTCTGATACGAAAAACCTTGAAATTTCTATTGATTTCCTTAAGGTTGTGGATGAAAGCTGAAAGAACTTTAGTGTTTCTTGTCTCTCTGCTATTTTTCACAGGAAATGTTCTTCTTGCTTTGAATGTGGTAAAAGGAGACAATATTTTTATATTGCACTCGACCCTCTGCAAATTTCATGATTTTGTTTTATCTTATTTTGCTTGATACTTTGATTGCAAGAAAACTATGAGGAAATCCTTTGCAGGCTGCGGCTATATCTTAAAAAATTGACTTCCTTCTCCTTACTATAAACTCTTCAGATTTATCCATTTTGGGTTTGTATTTCAGTATTTTGGGTTACTTTTTCCATTCTTGCTGACCACGGTTTGAATCTCCATTTGCATGCTTGAGAGTTTTAGAAACCCTAGGCCGTGGCTCCTCCATTGTTCTATTTCTTTGTGAACATAGTGCTGCAGTTTGTAAATAGACAAATATGGTTTCCATTTGTGCTTTCTGTAAGATATTTCTCCATTTATGCAACATCTTAAACCACCTATTTTTCTCTTTTCCTCCATGAGAGGTCGTGGTTTCATTTGCTTGATGCTTTATCATCATTGGAAGCTTCATTATGTTGAATATGCAAACATTTACTTTGTCCTTCTTGAAAGTGATTATTGTTTTCCACTTACATTTTGAGAATGATAGAGAACTTGCAGGCCTGCAATGGTAGAACATAAAGAACTAACATCCTGTTTAATGATTAAAGTAAATTCTTAAATCTCTATTGCTAGATCATCAAACATTAGTGCTACTTGGCCAACCCATGCTACTCTAAGACTATCATTTCTTCTAAGCTGCTTCTTTGATTGACCGCATTTCATCCTTATGACCGTTTCTCCCTTGTTGAAATATCCATTAAACTCAAATAGATTATTAAATACTTGCACTTCATATTGAAAAAAAACTTGAGAACATAGCAACCAATAGTGGGTTCTCTCAGCCACAAGTAACTTTACAGGAAAAATGGTTCCCTAGCAAAATTGTCCTTATATCAAGGATTTGACCATGCCATTCTTGAAAACTCTTCTTTACAACTCTGTCACGATAGTTAGTTACTGCCTTTCAGTGCATAAGCAAAATCTTGCCTGACTACCTCTTTGATGACTGTCATAGACTTATACTGCTCTATCATTGAAATAGTGTATTTGTTGTCTTTTGATTGTTTTCATGACATTTATTATGACCGCTCTCTATTTTTTAAGCAGTGGTTACTGCCCTTTAGCTATTTGAAGCTATTCAGTTCTAGCATAGTCCCTTCATCATGCTAAGGTCATGTCCTCCTACATGCTATTGTCAATGTCCTTGCATTAGGATTGTCCTAGCTGCTTTCATTCATTCATTAAATCTGCTTTCAACATCACTCCCCTCAGCTCATTTGGTGCATGTCTTTGTCATCAACCATGTAGATTACTGTCCTCTCTCAGGTATTGTATTGGACTGTCTTGTACATTTTCTTTGTTTGATTACTATATCTTTATTGGACCCCCCTGGGTATGGTGATTGTTATGGCAAAAACATAGTTTTTCTTGCTCAAAGCTATCATCATTTTTGTGATTGGTACCTTGAAAACTTATTACCATTCTAATCTCATTCTAATCTCTTCATTTTGATTGTGTACACCATACTTGACTGTGATGACTAACTCTCAAAAAAATTGTCCTTCCTTGCAATGCTCTTGATTTGATACCTCTTAAAGAGGACTGTTCTTCATGCATTAATGATTGTCCTAAGCTTTGGTGAAAGACTTAATGCATTTTTTGTTCAATGGTTGTTTCAACTGATGGTGCAATAGCCATAAGTAGTTTCCCTTTGGAATGGAGTTTGAATTAATATTGCATTCTGTCCTTAATAATGATTGACTGTAGATGGTAACCTATCCTTGTATCATATGCTATCCTACCACTATATATAGACTGCCTTTACTATAAATAGTGACTATCATAAATCTATTGTATATGCTTGAAAAGACAAAGCATTATTTTGACACTAGACAATTACCAGAGTAGGGGAAAATGCTTATTTGATATAAAATTGCTTATTATCTTGAATCCTCACTGTTGCATTGCTCTTAAAGCTTTGATGGACTTTTTTTTCGCTCTTGTAACTGTCTAGTATCAGGATTTGCATTGCTTTGTTGGAACTCCTATAGATAATGACTATAAATTGAATACCTGTGCATTCATGACAGTAGCCTTTAGCATGCTAGGCTCAACCCTTGTGGGAGCCACATTTCCTCCACATGTTGTGATGTCAAACAAGATGAATCATGAGATGATAAACCTATACCTGCATAGTGAACAAACAAATTAGGTAAAACAATGATGCTCAATGCTCTTCTTGATGATTTTGACTTTTAGGCTCTCTTGATACATGTGATAATTAATAACTAATTTAATGCATCCTGAATGAAAGTTATATTTCTGTTGGTAGGACATGGTCATAGTTAATATCCGAAGCTCTAACCAAAACCTTTCGTCATAATGTAGGTACATCTGAAGATCAGGTGCAAGTAGGAGCTGAAGACAAAGAAGATCAACACCACATTCTGCCATAGGCAATGATGGACATATTCTTTTTCCATGTGTTAGATTTTTCCCTCCTCAAACTCAAAAAACCATTGTAACTCAACTGTTAGGACTATACATCAGCAGAGCAAAACAAAAACAAACTATCATGGCATTGTTTAAGATAGGGCCAACAAACAGTGCATCTGCACTTATTGAAAAACAAAACAAAACTGAAATGAAATGCGTTTAGAGCACTTATTAACTAAAAACCACTATTTAACTGTGTACAACAACCTTTGATCTTTAATAGCACTGTTTGAGGTGAATCCCGTTGACATGGATTGGCAACACCTTTCCATCCAACTTTGTGAGCTGAAATGCGTTATGTTGTTTGCATTCTGTAATAATGTATGGGCCATCCCACATGGCATCAAATTTGGTGTGTTTACCAGGTCTGCTCTTAAGTTCATCCCATTTAAATACTAGATCTCCTTCTTTGAAAGTTCCTGGGATTGTTTTTCTATCAAAGGTCTTTTTCATTTGAGCTTGGTGGATCTCCAAATTCCTTAATGCTTCTTTTCTTATTTCTTCCAGCTCCATTAGCTTTGTAAGCCTAATTTCCATAAGTTCTTCATTGAGCAATTCCAGTTCTTTGATCATGTTTAAGGTAGGAAATTCAATTGAGATAGGAATTTTGGTCTCTTTACCATATGTTAAAACATAGGGTGAATTACATGTAGCTCTCTTAGGTGTAATCCTATCATCCCAGAGGGCTAACTTTAGTTTATCATGCCAAGTCCTCTGATTGTCTTGGATTGTCTTCTTGATGATCTTGATTAAATTCTTGTTAGCGGACTCTGCCTGTCCATTACCCTAAGGGTAATAGTTTGAAGAAGTATTCAGATATTTGTTGTTCTTAACTGACCAATCTAAAACTTTTAAACCTATGAATGCTAATGCATTATCAGATATGATAGAATCAGGAGTACCAAACCTGGAAACCAAATCTTGATAGAAATTCAAAACAAAAGTCTCATTTGCCTCCTTTAGTGCAACAACTTCAGTCTATTTTGTAAAGTAATTTGCAGTTGTTAGTATCCATTTATGCCCTACACTTGAAGGTGGGTTAATGGGACCAATGAAATCAAGTCCCCACTTTCCAATAGGATGCTCCACTTGAATTGGATGTAGAGGTAGGGCTGCAAGCTTATGCTTTCCTGCAAATACTATACATTTAATGCATTTTCTGACCCAAGCATGGGAATCTTTAAATAAGTCAAGCCAATAATGCCTAGCTCTCATAATTTTAAGAGCTGTGGTTCTTGGTGCAAATGGCCTCTAAAATTCCCATCATGAAATTCTTTCAGAATTTTTTCAATCTGATCTGGTTCAACACATCTGAGTAAAACACTATGAAAATCCCTTTTATATAAAATTCCATCAATTACAACAAAAGGGATGGCTTGAAGCCTATAATACCTTTTGTTTGACTTGTCCAAACCTTCAGGACAATCACCAGTATGTAAGTAATGGATCATTTTCCGAATCCAATTTGTGGAAGAAGCTGGAACAACTTGTTCATTTTTATTCAACACTGTTGCAACTTGCTCATCGGTTACTTTGATGTTTTCTTCATTACTTGCAAGTTGTTCACATAAACCTTTGCCTCTAACAAGCTTGGTGACCTTGATATCAATGTCATACTCCACTTTTGTAATCCAGCCTGCTCTTTTATCATTGATGTCCTTGTTGAGCAAGAAATCTTTAACTGTTGGATGAGCAACCAATAGTTGGATTTTATTGTTTAAGAGAGTATGCCTAAATTTCTTAAGGCTTCTTACTACAGCTAGCACATGTTTTTATACAAATGAGTATTTGACCTCATAATCATGAAGAACTTGGCTAAAGAAAGCCATAGGCTGTTCTAATCCTTCTTCATTTTGTTGACAAAGCATAGCTGAAATTGTGTCAACACTCCCAAATGCATATAATATAAAACCTTTATCAAAATTTGGGTTAATAAGTGTTAGCGCTGCTAAAAGGGCCTCCTTGATTTCTTCAAAACTCATCCTAGCTTCTTTGGTCTAGCTAAAATGAATGTTCTTTTTTAGCATAGCTGTAAGAGGCTGCAATAATGTTGTAATGTTAGGTATGAACCTCCTAACGAAATTGATCCTACCTAGAAAGCTTTGTAAGTCTTTCTTATGTGCAAACAGGGCTAAAGCTAGAATAACAACGATACTTTTTGGATCAATTGTGATACCATGTTTATAAACAATATGTCCAAGAAGCTTACTCTCATGGACTGAAAAAATGCTCCTCTTTGGGTTAAGTGAAACCCTCGTATTCTCTGCATCTTTCAAAGATCTACCTTAGATGATCAAAATGTTTGTTAGCTTTCTTTGAAAATACAGTAACATCATCTAAATAAACAAGGACAAACTTGTTAATAAGGCCTTGGAAATCCATTTCCATTGCTCTCTGAAAAGTTTCCCTTGCATTGGACAAACTAAAAGGCATCTTTTGGTAAACCATGGTTCCCCATTTGGTAGTAAAGGTTGTTTTAAACTGGTCTTCCCCTTTTACTAAAATCTGATTGTACCTTGAATAACCATCCAATAATGAGAACCTTTCTAAACCTGAAACAACTTGTAAAATCTGCTCCATTGAGGGCAGTGGATAATGGTCTTTAAGAGAGGCTCTATTTAAATCACATAAATCAACACACAGCTTAATCTCACCATTCTTTTTTCTAACAGGTACCAAATTAGAAACCCAAGATGTATGTTTTATCAGAAAGATAATTGTGAATATTAAATTCCTTGAGCTCCCTCCGGGTGGTTTTTGTTTTCACTAAGTACCGCCCCGTGCCTCATCTTTTTGAACTTCATCCGCTACTGCCACGTGTCCACCAGACACTCACCATAGGGAAGCCTTCACTTTCCTATCGGCTTCTGCCATGCTTCCACATGTTGTCACCGCGGGCACTTAAAGGCTGCTTCCCTTCGCCTTTCAATCGGGCCATGTCTCTGTGCCAGGTAGCTTTCATCCACGTACACTTTTTGGCGAACCCCACAGTCGGTGCCGATGGTAAAGACTGCTCCACGCGTCTTCACTGTGCAGTTTTTCAACGCAAGGAGGAATCAACAAATGAGCCCCAACTTCTTGCCACGTGTCTCTTTCGCGGGGACTTCATCGAAGGGAAGGTGAGAGGGAGCAATGAGCCTTTCTAGATTGTCACGTATTCTAAACTGCGTTCGTGGGTGAATGAAACATGTTTGCACAAGAGTTTGCTGGGACCACTTCCATCATTCGAGAAGCGACTACATTCCATGGCTTGAATCTTTGATGTTGCAACAGTCGAAGGAAATCATTGTTATAGGCATCATTGCTCATGATACAAAATCTTTTCTATTACTGACCCGCTAGGCGGTGGGATTTTTATCTATATATACTGCTTCTTCCTTTCAAAAATGAGTTCGGAAGATACAAAAAAATTAGGGAAAAGACACCAAGACTTTTGTATTGCTTTAATATTATTGTATAAGACTCTCAGACTATGCCATTGTTCGACCTTTCTATTTTCTTAAGCTATTTGATAAAACATTATACTGTGCCATTATTATCCTGAATTGTTTATTTACAGAACTTCTATGATTTCAATATAAGCTTGCCCATTTAGACCATGTCTTTTGGCTCTTCTTTTCAATATATATATATGAGAATTATTTTATGTCATTAGATAAATTATTTAGGTTTTTATCTTTAATTTATGTTATTCTAGGACATAGCAGATTGCTAAATTGGCCCTTAAATTGCATCCAAAAGATAGATTTATCGTGCCTTACATCTAAGTCTTGGTGCATTGCCTTAGTTAGATTGTTATTTTTTATATCTCCTTCCTTTTTCCATTCCAAACCCCAATTATAGAAGAATTCAACTTCTTTAAGAATCTGAAGGTCACTCAGTTTAGCACAATTGGTCCCCCCATTAACCGAGTTTCCCATAAAGGTTGTTATCTTGCCAATTTTTGGCATCAACAATAATGTTACCTTCAATCAGTTTGTTTAACTCTGTTTTCATGAGATGCTCCAGCTTGGGATTTAGAGGCCTTTGCTTCTGCCTCACTGGTTTTGCTTTGGGCTCCAACTCAATGGTGTGTTGAGCTAACTCAGGGTTAAAACCCTTTAAATCTGCATACTCCCAAGCAAAAATATCACTAAATTCTTGACAAAGAAGAATGTTGTTCCTCTTTGGTACATACCTTACCAAACTTGAGAAGCTTGTCTTTGAATATCTCAATGGGTTCATAGTGCTCCTGTTTCATTGACATGCTGGATTTTTCCTTTCTAACTTGATCATCAGTGTTAAAAACTTACTCTAAGGTTACCAAACCTTTAGGCAGCTTATTAGACTTCAATTGCAAGATCTGATTGTCATATTGCTACTCAAATTTTTGTTGGTTTCCAACAACAAACTTTGCTTCCTCCATCATAAAATTAATAATCTGCTCATCGCTTTCAAAAACCTGCCAACTAACATTATTATCTAGTACATATAGTCTCACAACCACTTTTACATACTGTTGTACCTCAACATTATGTATATAAGTTGGAATACCAAATTGTGATCCTATGACAACAAGTTTATCAACTTGCTTATTTTGATTTCTAGAAATAGAAAGCAAATTGAAAGCATCAAATTCTTCAATTAAATCCCAAGTTTTATGTTTATAAAGCTTGAGCAAATCATTTTTTGTAACATTCAGATTTCTTACCTGATTTGTTATCAATTCAAAATCACCAAATACTTGCAAACACTTAATACCTTTCTTTCAGGCCCACTCTAGGCCATGAATTAGTGCCTCGTATTCAACAGTATTGTTTGAGCAACTGAAGGCAAAGTGAAGTGCTAAATAATACCTTTCTCCACCAGGTGAAACCAACCTGGCTCCTCCACCAACACCCACTTTACTTCTTAAGCCATTGAAATACAACTTCCAAAGCTGACTACCTTCTTGTTCTGGTTGTTTTTCATCTTTGACCAGGTTTGGAACAACTACATTAGGCTCCTAAATCATGTAAATGCCCAAATCTACTTCATCCATGTGACTAAAAGGATCAACTTCATGATTCTCGACAACCCACTCATCTAAATTTATATCAGGTATGCCCTCAATAGGTATGTTGGGGTCTAGGGTCATGGATTGATCCTCTTGCTCATGGATAGCTAGGTTTGCATTTATAGGATTAGGGACATAAGGTTCAATATGATCTTTGGCCTGTGGTTTTGATTTGATAGTCACTCTAGTGCCATATCTAGTTTTGAAAAACATGTGTGACCAATCTGATGATAAATACCCACACAACTTTGCAGTTAAGTCCCTAGAAAGGAAAATGGTAAAGAAAGGTGGAAAATCAATGACATAAATATCTCGTGGGATTGAGGAGTTTGGACAAGCATGTAAGGTAAGGGGTAGAATTTTAATCACTCCAACAGATTTAATGGTTGTACCATCTAATTGAACTAGCCCCTTTGACAATGGCTTATAAGTCAATCCTAGCTTATCCACTAGCTGTTTAGGTATAATAGAGCTGCTTGCTCTTGAATCAATCATGTAGTTGTGCACTATATTATCACCAATGATCAGACTTACATAAAATGGAGGTGGCTTTACCTCTTGGGCTGGCTGCTCACTCTTGCCTTCGAGACTGTTTGCAAGAACTACCTTAGGTTGCTCTTTAATAAACTCATCAAAAATAGAAATCCTAGCCAAATCCTCTTGCAATAAATCCTTTTGCCTAGGAAGATGTAAAGCATCGATCATTGACAAATTAACTGTAGCTTTCTTCATATGATACAAAATATTAAATGTTGTAACACTAACCTTTTGCTGCACTTTGGGAACAATAGCTTCAGTTTGTGACTGTAAAGGCTGAGATTGAGTCTTTGGTTGTTCCTTAGTAGCTACAGCTTGTCCCCTTGGCAAGATATGAATATTTTGAGAAGTGGAAAGCTAAATCTGACTCTGTTGGGCTGAAGAAGTCTGGTTTTTATCTTTACTAGCTTGTTGTTGATCTTCATCTGCTTTCTACCCCTTAGAAGCAACTTGTTGTCTTAAGTCAACAACCCTTTTCTTTGACCCCTTATTAGTAGCAATGGAGGTAGATGACTAATTTTGTCTTTGTACATGATTTACTCCACAAAATTCATTACCTTGCCAATTCATCATGGCAACATCAAGATCATTATGATGTGTTTGAAGATCTTGCTGATCATTATTTTCTTTTGTTGCATTTCAGAAGCAACATAATTGCTTTGTACCATAAGTGCCTGATTGACCACTCCATTCATGCATGTAGCCTAGTTATGAGACTGATTACATGGATAGCACCACACACAATCTTGTGCCATATTATTCTGCATAGGTACAAGCTCTTTTGAAGAGTTAGCAACATTTGGATTTTATGGTTGATTAGGCCTAGCATTGAAATTTCTTCTCTGTCCTTGGTAATCAACCTAATAAGGTGGTCTATTTGTTGGAATGGTGCTTGGTAGGGTCTAAAATTCTGACCTTGTTGTTTCTTAAGGCTCACTAAGTCATTGCTAACAGTTTGCAACAATTTTTCCATTTCTTGTTGGGTACCTTTAAGCTCTTGTAAATTTGAATGTGCTGGAACAACATTATTTTGAACTGCTTGATAGCCTAAGGCTAGAACAACAGGTAATGGGGCAATAGGAGGTATTTGAATAGGAATTAGAGGTTGAATATCAGAGAAAATAGGCATAGTCCAGGCCTTGGTGCAATTTTACTAGCCTGAATAAGGTTGTTCTCAACTCTAATAACAATGCCAAATGCTTTTGGTAGTGTTACTCCACCCATTGATTGAATCATTACAACAATATCACTATTTAATGCTATGAGATAATACAAAAATGCATGATCAGGTGAAGGTCTTACTGTTGCTGGGATTCTATTCCAAGTTCTTTGAAACCGAAAGTTGAAATATGTCATTTGCTCCTGTGGAGCTCTTTTAATTGTTGTCATCTGCTCAACACAGGAAAGATGATTTGGTTTGTCTAAAAACTGCCTATTCAATCTATCTCCCAAGTCATCCCATGTTGCAATAGAATTAACATGCAAACCTCTAAACCACTAGAGTGATTTTCCTTTGAATGATGCTGCTAAAAGTCTCAATGCCACATTCTTTTGTGTAACGTGATGAACTCCACAAAGTGAAGCTACATCCCGTATATGCTCTATTGGTGTAGTTTGATCTTCACTAGTGAAAATGGGTAAAATTTTGAGTGCAACCATTGGTATGTCATCGTGTTACTGCATATTCAATGGGCTGACCCCATTTAATGGTACAAATGCATGAGCTTTGGCCATTGAAGCTTCTTGAACTCTTGGATTTGGAACTTGAAGTATTGGCACGACGTACTGGAAATACTGGTACTGAACTTGCAAGTCTGAGACTAGGAGGTGTAGAATGGGATCTTGGTGTTGAACATGATCTAGATCTCCTTTTTGTTCTACCTCTTCTCTTGGGTGATGAAAGCTACAAGTATTCGAAAGGATCGACACTTCCTCTTGTCTGAATTCTTCTCATATGTTTCTTGATACTGAATCTGCACTAAAACCAGAGAATGGAATTGCCAAGTATGAATTTTAACCTCTAACGAGTAAAACACTGTTGTATATACCAGAACAACTTGAAACTTGAATTCTTTCTCTAAAGTGAGCTTCAGAGTCGCACTGAGCGTGCCAAAAACTATTGTCATGGAGATTGCACCCGGATGCTAAGTTTGAATGCTCAACAATCTCGTGAAACATGGAAACACCTTCAAGCCTGTGGATATGTTCATAGCGAACAAGAATCTCCAGGTTATGGGCTGGTTCCCCTTTTGATTCCTATGAACTAATGAATTGTTGGGAAAAGAGAAGAAGTATTACTCTATAAATGAAAATCAATTTATGGGAAGGTGATGCACCTAAATATAAACGATGAGCAGCTTGATTCACAAATATTTGTCATAAAAATATGTTTTCACAACTCAAATTAGACAGTCTAATCACATAAGTGTCACAAAAAGGCTTGATAATCTATCATTTATGAAGGAAAATAATGTTTTCTCAACCTGAAGGAAAAGATAAATCAACATCACAACTTATGACCTGTGATTAAAATTGTTTTTGTGTACATGCATCCATGAATGAGACAAAAATTTAAAGGTTTTGAGATTAAAACTCATTAAATTTGCAACCAAATCATTCAAAAAGACAAAACACCTGAAAGTGAGAAGGCTAACAATTGATTGTAATAAGAAATGGAAGGAAACTCTGCAAGTAACAATGTAAAGTAACAAAACTAATCTCTCTTTGCAAAATGCAAAGGCAAAGAAGCAAGAACTGAGGAAAAATGATTTTTTTCCAATATATACAATAGATGGCTCCAAAGGGTAAGGTTTAGTGAACTAAAGTCAACTCAACATCAAAATATCTCCCCACGAGCAAAAGAGAAAATCCCTCAAAAGGGAACCTAAAACTGATGTAAGATGAACTAAAATAGCTCCAAACTTTACCTCATGATTAGTTTGATAAAAAAAGTACTCAAAACCACTCCAGTTTGACCATAGGTTGACAAGAATCTCCCAAAAGCATTTATTATTTAACTGAATCTAACTCCTCATTTTTTGCATGTTTAGAGGGTCTCCATTGGTTTATTTTAGCATGAATTAAGGAAATTAACTGATAACTAACCTTAATTGATGTTAGGATAAAGTAGTGCATGCCTTGTAGGCATGTAGAAATGATGAGTTAGTTTAATTAACTCTACTGAATAGGTGCTTATTTCTAAAAAAAAGATTTCAAGCCTTGCAAGACTTGACTCAATTCATGCAAGAAGCTTGAAATCACAATCTCAAGTAAACATGTAATATTTTCCCTTATGTATTAATATAAGGCATATTTTCTAAAAATAAAGGGAAAATATCTCCTAACTTGGTTGGCCAAGTTAGGGTAAAATGAATGAACCAAAGAATAGAAGCCAACCCTAACTTGGCCTCATTTTGACTTCACTTCTTTTTGCTCAAGCTTGAGATTGAATTTGCTCTTCACTGTGGCCACCATCATGCTAGGGTTTACTTCTTTACTGTGAGTCTTCTTGTCGTTCTCCAAGCTTCTAACTGCTTCAAGTCACTAGAAATGCCACTTCATAACAGGTAGGCCTCTGTTGAGATGAAAAATCTTGAAATTTATGTTGCTTTCCTTAAGGCTGTGGATGAAAGCTGAAAGAAATTTAGTGTTTCTTGTCTCTCTCTGCTATTTTTCACAGGAAAAGTTCTTGCTTTGATGTGGTAAAAGGAGACAATATTTTTATATTGCATTTGACCCTCTGCAAATTTCATGATTCTATTTTATCTTATTTTGCTTGATACTTTGACTGCAAGAAAACTATGAGGAAATCCTTTGCAGGCCGTAACTATATCTTAAAAAAATGATTTCCTTCTCCTTACTGTAAACTCTTCAGATTTATCCATTCCGGGTTTGTATTTCAGTATTCTGGGTTACTTTTTCCATTCTTGTAGATCATGGTTTGAATCTCCATTTGCATGCTCGAGGGTTTTAGAAACCCTAGGTCGTGGCTCCTCCATTGTTGTATTTCTTTGTGAACACAGTGCAATGTTTTGTAAATAGACAAATATGGTTTCCATTTGTGCTTTCTGTAAGATATTTCTCCATTTATGCAACAGATTAAACCACCTATTTTTCTCTTTTCCTCCATGAGAGGTCATGGTTTCATTTGCTTGATGCTTTATCATCACTGGAAGCTTCATTTTGTTGAATATGCAAACATTTACTTTGTCCTTCTTGAAAGTGATTATTGTTTGCCACTTATGTTTTGAGAATGACAAAGAACTTGCAAGCTTGCAATGGCAGAACATAAAGCACTAATATCTTGTTTAATGATTAATGTAAATTCTTAAATCTCTATTGCTGGATCATCAAACATTAGTGCTACTTGGCCAACTCATGCTACTCTAAGACTGTCATTTCTTCTAAGCTGTTTCTTTGATTGACCACATTTCATCCTTATGACCGTTTCTCCCTTGTTGAAATATCCATTAAACTCAAATAGATTATTAAATACTTGCACTTCATATTGGAAAAAAAATTGAGAACATAGGAACCAATAGTGGGTTCTCTCATCCACAGGTAACTTTTACAGGAAAAATGGCTCCTCAACAAACTTGTCCTTATATCGAGGATTTGACCATGCCATTCTTGAAGACTCTCCTTTACAACTTTGTCATGATAGTTAGTTACTGCCTTTCAGTGCGTAACTGAAATCCTGCATGACTGCCTCTTTGATGACTGTCATAGACTTATATTGCTCTATCATTGAAATAGCATATTTGCTATC
>VDFB02101193.1:0-11255 GCA_007258455.2 Sequoia sempervirens
TTGGACATGCATGTGTGTCATACAATCTAACTTGTGTATATATGGAAATCCAATTTTTCTTTTTTTAGTGAAATAAGGACATCAATACCTCGAGAAAGGGTATTTTTTGAATTTTTTTTTTACAATGGTTTAGTATTTTTCCACCTTTGTAGAAAAAAGAGCTTGAAGTTTGAAGAAAATCCTATGTTCAGTAAAAATTAAAAATTAAATACAAGATAAAATTAAAACATATCAAAACTATACTTGTTGGAAAGCTTGTTTCAAGGGCTACAATCCTTCAAAAGATAATTCTAAATGACATTATTTAATCCATCAAAAGGTAAAGAAAATGTGTTTTTTTTTCTACTATTCTGATAAGTGTGAAGGAGACTCCATTGTGGGTATGATTTAATATTAGAGGGGTTCTATCCAAAGGAATTTGATCTAAGGGGGTATTATCTATCCCTCTTCATTTAAAACCCTTTAAATGGAACCTCTCAAGGTTAAAATCATTAGTATTTTCTAAAAAATGTGATTTCAAGCAAAAATCAACATGTTCCAAAAGTGAGACACACTATTGTGGCAACACCCAGATTGGAAGTTAGTGAAGAAAGAGGACAATGGGATATTGTCAAAGTGAGATGCCTACAGGCAGTGTGCATGAATAAAGAGAACAACCTGCAATTGTAGAGAGTGCTACAAAAAGTTACATCATACTGAGTATGCAACAAAGATAGAGTGTGTGAAGTGAAGTCTGCAAGAAAAGAGAGTGTGAGAAGAATCTATAGTGTAGCACGCAAGGAAAGTAGAGGTGCAGAAACACTTTCATAATGCTAATTCTAAGAGAATGCAGACATATGGTTCAATTTTGAATTACAATTCATTAAGGATGCACATTAACAGAAAAACATAATAGAACAAGTTTAACACAACTGTAGAATGAACATTAGATTTAACATGGGAAAACCCTTTCAGGAGAAAAACCCACCACACCAAGCAAAAACACTTTGTATTATAGTGAAAAAATTCCACATATAGAGTTATAGTTTGTTGCTTCCAGATGTTAATTCACCACATACAATTCAACTAGCATAATAATTCCTAATTAATCTTGTTCTCTCTCTTTAGACTCACGAATCAACTTAAAAACACTATTTACAATGAATTACACATTATAGAATTTTATTTCTAAGAGGATTCTTGAAAATCTGCATCACCATACCCGTACTTGAAAAACATACCAATTTGGTTTCCATTCGTTACAAAAGACAAGTCATCAATCAACAACTACCATATCAGGCTATTGCTGAGACAACTTCAAATGTCCCACCCATATGAAATTGTCCTATGAATTTTCACATTATTGTTTAAATAGTTTAGAATGCATCGATCTATCTGTGAGACCAACTTTCACATCCTGGAGATGGAATTATGTCTCGATGATCAGTCTTACCATTGACACATCAGGGAGACACTAAGCTAACTTCCACTGCTACGCAGATGTCATACCGATGAAGTACTAAATGGTCGATGTGGCCTCATTGCCAAGCCAGATCCAACTACCACTTTCCACTTGTCAGCTCAAGTCCCACCATGGTCATCATTCCATTGGGGAGACCTCATATCATTTCACAACAATGTAAGAAAGTCCCATCGATGTAGTCAAACTATCGAAGATTTCACAAACTTCACAACCCGTGACTCCAAGTTTTGAAGTTTCAATTTTATATGACATCATGATAACAAAAAATCCCCCAACGTTAGTAAGTCAAGAGGTTTTGCAAATCCAAAACCCCATGAATTAGTTATGCTCGAGAGTTATGAATTTCTAGAACTCCACAACATGAGTTCAAAAGTTATAATTTTCAGCAATCCCGTGACATAAAGGAAAATATGCTAAGTTCAAAGGTTTCAAGCTAGCAAGTTGAGGAACCTTTTTTAACATGCTCCCACTTGAAAAAGACTTACTAGCTTCTTCCAAACTCAAAGTTATTGAAAGTCATAGGCCCCAAGGCCCAACAAATTGACACACCACCTAAACTTGTCTATTCTCATTGGTTTTGTTAACCCATTTGCAACATTTTTCAAAGTATCTACTTCTTCAAGATTGACCTTTCCATCCTCCACCATATCCCATACAAAATGATACTGCACATCAATATGTTTCATCCTGGCATGGAAAGTTAGATTTTTTCCAAACAAATAACACTCTGACTATCACAACAAATAGTAATTTTCCCTACATTGAACCCAATATCAAAACACAAACATTTAAGTGTCACAACCCTAATTGTGACCCAACCCTAAATTTTGTATAGCTATTTAGCTAAATATGAAACCTGACCCTAAATTTTGCATTTTCATGTTGATATGGATGTTCAACTGAATGTGAAACCTAACTGTCATAATGGTTAGCCCTAAAATCTATTTTGTAGTCTTGTTTATTATTTATATAGATATAGAACTTGTTGCTTCGGTTAGTTAAAAACTAATCACCTTAATGATACATCGAATGAGGTTAATTATGGTGTTATGAATTTAAGCTTCTATAATCTCATACACAACCATATGATTGAATTTTATTATTATTATAATGGGCTAATGTTATTTTTATTTTTGGAGTGTTACAATGTAGTTGCGCACTCTTGTCGAAGAGAGAGTATCATCGAGAAGGGTAGTCTAGCCATCTGGGGGCAATTTGAGTGAGTGTAGCACACATGAGCATGTAGTGCAATTTCCAAGTCGCAAATTGCATTGGGAAGGGTAAATAAGGTGTATTGGTTTTGAGACCAAAATTCAATTAAGAATTAAAATCACTATGATTAATGATTTTATAATTATATTACTTAATAATAGTAATTTCTAATTTAAAAATAAATAAAAATATAATAAATAACAATGAATAATTAAGATCAAATAAATATTATTTTATAAAAGGAAGAAGCATATCTTGAATATTCCTTGCAAGAAACACAAAAAAAAACTAAATAAAAATATTATGCATTGGGGTGGGACCCACAAGATGAAAAGGAATTGTGTTAAAAAATAAATATAAAGCTTACCTTAAAAAGGTACGCAACCTCATTTTTTTCTTCCAAAAAGCATTAAAATTAAAAAGGAGACCAACACATGATTTGAGCCAGCCAACTGTCAACAAAGGGAAAAGGTTTTAACAAATATAATAAACACCTAGCACATAAAGAAGTGCTCCTATTTCCCCCACATAGAAAAGGAAGGTTGAATGAGTTAGAATAAAGCAAGGTAGATGACTATTATGAAGGGGCTATTTTGGGAAAAAGAGAGAACAACTACAAGGAAGAGGAAGGAACTCAATGATTTCTAGAGCTAGGGATGTGGGAGAAGAAATCTATTCAATTTTTCCTACAATAGTGGATTATATACAAGAGAATTTTATTTTTTTCAAGAAAGTATCATGATTATTTTTTTAGTTTTGTTGAAGAATTCTTACATTGGAAGTTCTAATGAGATGCGTTAACTATTAATTTGAAGCTTTAGATATATTTAACTTAGAATAGAAAATAGGGGCGTTCCCAAATTACTGATAAACCATTTTTAGAATGCTTCCTATATTTCACATAGCAGAAACCCTTTTAAAAGAAAACTACTTTCAAATAGTTGGAACTTTCCTCAAGGCATGTCTGAAAATAAATATTAACTTGTAACCAATATTTGTTTAAGAGTCTACAAAATGTCTCTAATCTTGAGCTCAAGAATCTAGTAGCTCTAAAGCCCCAATAATTTTGGGTCTACCGTTGGTTATTGTGAATAATTGAAGAAGCAGCTATCGAGAGATTGGTTTTTTTTGGTTTTTTTTAAATAAAAAAAATGGAAGGGTCTGTAGGAAATAAATTAACATTATTATTAGCTTGACACAATTTGTGCATAATCTTGAGGTAAGTCACTTGCCATGGTTTTAGTGAGATTTGTTATTATTTTGGAATCCATACATGGTTGGGTCTTTTAGTTGTGTTTATTACATTGTAAAAAAAACTCTTGTTATCTATTAAATGAAGGAATTGATTTTATGGATTTTCCTATGGTTTTTCTCATACATCATATTATTGTGAACTGGGCATGTGAGGTGTTGATAGAATGCCTCATACAAGTGTATTCTCATGGCTATCAATGAGCCCACATTTTTGAGGCATTTGTCAAATAGTTCACATGCCTCATCTATGCCTTGCATTTGGTCTTTAAAATATAAGAGTTGTTTTAATTACTCAAACTATGCAAAAATATGGCACACAAGATATAGAGTTTTGAAGAAGAATGTGTTAAGTTTAGCATATGGAGATGGGCTGACCACTACCATTCTTTGTATGAGAAGGTAGCTCTAGTAGCCATTGTATTCTAGCTCAACAATAGTTGGTATCATTTCAGTACTAATGTAGAATTTTGTATGCATAAAAGTAACCCTTTAGACAAGGAAAAAAATGAATAAATAAAACATTTGAGCCTTTCAAGGAACTTATTCATGCATTTCTTGTGTTCACCTTGGTGTGCATCACTTGATGAGAGCTTATCCATAGTTGATTTTCTTAAACTAGCTTGTCCTTTTAAGTGTGTTTTAGCAATTGAGTTACTAGCTTCATTACCCCAAATAAAAATGAAAGACACAACCTCAATTCAATTCTACATATGTAGTGATCTTATAGAATTATAATTTATTGTATAAATCTGGAAAACCTATAAAGGTTATAAGAAAATGCACACAAATATAAATACATATACATATTATGAAATTTCATGACATTGTTACATTGGTAGTAATACTGTAAAGTCCCATTTATGTTCTTGGAATAATGTTTATTTTCCCTCACATCTTTAAATGTATGTGGCATCCTTTCATGTATGATTATCTATTCATTTGGATCTTATATTTGAATATTTTATAGAGAATAGATAATCACTATTGAAGGAAATCATGTTAAATGAGTTACATGATGTAAGTTGCAAAAATAGATGTCTTATACCACTACTTAAGAATACGCATGACTATATTCCATTCTACAATCTTCCTTAAACCTAAGGAAGGGTTTTAGAGTTTGAAATTTGTAGTGAAAGTTATTTGAATTAGAATGGAGTCCTTCAAGTAAAGGACATATGCCTAAATATTTTTTCTTGGGGCATTAAAAGGTTGCATATGTTAGTTATTCCATAGCTACACAAATTTCACACATGTTGGCCATGGATTGCTAGACTCTTCGTGATGGATCGGGCTCCCTTCGTGGGGTAGCACAGGGAAGCCTATGGCTTCATGGTAGGGCAGAAATCATTTTGGTGATGCTCTCTCTCTCTCTCTCTCCCTTCCTTCAAGATGATGCAACAAATGGTATAGATTTGATAATGAAATGATGATATGATATTTATTTTGGTGTCATATTTAATTATAGATGAGTAAATGACTCTCACTCAAATACTTGTGTTATTGTGAACTCCAATCCTAGACCTACACAAACATAATAAACAAACACAATATAGATCCAAATGCAAGTTAGAATCAATATTCCCCATGAAATTCATTAACAATGCTTAAAATAGGAAATAAAATGAAGAACACAATTAGAAAGCAATGAAATCCTAATTAAGCATGCAACCTCTTAATCCCATGGGGGAATTGGTCCCAATTTGATGTGGAAATTGGCTCTTTCCCAACTCCTATGCAAGCGATGAATTGATGAAGAGTGATCCACTTGGTGATGATTCAAATGAGCTCCATGAAGAAAACCTGCAATAACCTAGCTATAACTTGATGAAATTGACGAAAATGGTGATACTTGAAGATAAAATTGAGTATAATAAGTTTGCTCAAATTGTGGATGATCAAAACAAAGGATAACCTCTCTATTTATAGAAGAAAATGATGAGAGAAGATGCAAAAGGGATGAATGTGGGATAAAAACCCAACCAATAGGAAGAAGCCACTTGTCACCATGTGAATGGACAAAGGTGGAGAACATTTTGGTCATTGTGCAATTAAATGCAATTAGGTGGCATTTCAAAATAGTGAAATGACATGTTGGAGGGAAGAGAACAAGGAGTTATGTCCACTTGGCTCAAGGCAAAAGGACATGTAAGATGAAATAAATGCCTTGTTGGAAGGACACATCCCATTTGGAGGGATTTTCAAATTTGGGAGAATATTCCCTCAAAGATGCCAAGTTGAGAGAAAATGAAGATTTAATAAATCAATTAAGTTGATTTATTTGTGCAAGTGGGAAAAGCTAGAGGATGTGACATGGATTAAGATTAGATTAACCAGGATTTGATTAATTTAAAAGGAGATTAGGTGATTTGACCCATTTGACTTAGATCTTTGGATTAATTTAATCAAAATAGAGAAGGAATATAATTTAGATTTAATTAAATAATTTTTTTGATTTATTTAAATAAATGTTTTGATTTATTTAAATAAAATGTTTTGATTTATTAAATTAGACCGTATTTAATTTAATAGAAGAACACACAAATTTAATCAAATAAAATGATTTATTTAATTAACAAGAAATAATGACTTAACTAGATAAATTTGATTTGTTTAATTAAGAGAGGAAAATTGATGAATTTAATCAAATAAGGGTTATTCGATTAAATGGTTAGATAGAGGGATGATTCAGGATGAAGCAGTATTAGTGAAATTAGGATCATGTGTGTAATGTCAATCAGTACATTTTTTCATGTCTACAGTTATCAATCTTCAACAAGATGTCAGCACGATTTCAAAGGTACATGGCTACACTATGGAATTAGCATCAATTTCTGAATTGGAGGAAGGGACAAAGGAGGTTTGTCTTAATTTTTTTTATTTCAAATATGGAATCTAACTTTATTTTGTTACTGGTTACATGGTTATTATCTTAGTTTATAATTTTTTTGATATCATGCCCTAATACTATGAATAATGTAGTTGCTAGGATGGATGATAATATGCAAACCTAGTAATTCGTGTTACCTTATTATGAATACAATTTTGCTTCTTATAGATAAAACCATGGAAGCTTTTGTTTATTCATTATGATTGTACGATTGTGCAATAACCTTCGTTGGTAGGTGAACAATATATTTTGTACTCATCACATTGGATATTTATGTTGTTACATATGGTATTAGAGCTTTGGATTCAACACTAGGGCCTAGAGTCTACTATGTTAGAGTTGCATTTCTTTTGAGAATTTGGAAACACCCCTAGAATTTTGGTGATACCTAGGTGGGTTGAGTCTTGTTGTTTTAGATAGTTCAGTATGGGAACCAAATAAGGGGAATATGAGGAATGACTAGAATCTAGTAATCTAGAATGAACTCGATTTGTATGATTATTACTAGACTGTGTATCAAAGGAAATAACCTATGATGTGAGTGTATGTTAGAATGACTTTAAACTTGTGATGATTGAATGTTGATTGATTGGAATTACCCCTGAACAACACATACTTTGAGATTGATGTATTTCATGATTATGGCTTTCTCATAAGCTTGATATAGGTAGGAAATTATTGTGGTCATATGTTGATGTTTTAATGTTAACTTCTACATATGCTAAGTTCACTATCATGGTTACCATCTGATTAAACCTTCTGCTATGAGTGAGTTTGCACTTAGGCTATGTGATATGATGCTCAAAATTGACAATAGTCAAGGAAAATGCTATGCCAGTAATGGATGTCCTTGGTTGCTTATCCGTTTGATGGACTACAAGATAGCTTATAAGTTAGGGTTAGTTGACCCTTCAATTTGAGTTTAATGAACCTGAATTGAATGCAAGTGTGGGAAAGTCAAAGTTAGAGGAAAAGAAGGGAAAGACAAAAAGGGATAATAAGAAGAAAATGGTTAAGGAGAACCCATCATTAGAGGTCCACCTTGAGATTCCCAAAAAAGAGACTTTGGAACACACCCTTACCTAACTCAAGTTAGAGAAGGGCAAGAAAGTTGAAGAGTCTAAACATAATGTTAAACCTAAGAAACCTTTGAAAATTCAAGATTGGCCTTTGGGGTGTGGACCCAATGCATCAATTGTGACTAAAGAGGAAAATAAGTGCTTGCGTGCACATCCTACCTCTTCTAAGAAGGTTGTAATAGACTCTAATGAGGACCCAAAAGAGTGTTCTTTATTTGATGATGAATAGCCACCTAGTTTGTAACCAAGATCTTTGTAGTATGATATTATTATAAATAAAGAAAGTCCTTGTGTTCAAATTGTGAGCTTGAATGACTTACTTGGGTTAGGAATGCACGTGAATAGATTCACAAGATTGCATGACATAATTAATTAGAATTATGTGCTTGAATGGTATCTTACATTATTAGAGATAGGTAACATCTTGGGAGCATGAAGTAATATGAACTTATGTATAAATTTGTGTACTTTTTTTAACACTAACACCTCCCTAGGTAATTTCATAAATAACCTAGGGTTGTGTGTATTGACATGTTGGAGCCCTTGTTAGTGATAGCACCAAGTATATGGAATGCTTGATTGTTGCCATAACAGGCTTATGTGATTGTGAACTAGGTAGTGGGTTGAAGCATGCAAAAGATTGCATTCATTTCCACTTTGCTTATCGTTCCTTATGTGAACTTGTAATGTATGTGAATTTATCACATTGGTTATTTATGATATATGATTGAGCTAGCCTTGTTGTAATGTGAAAGTAAACATGACCTTGACACCATTTTATGATGATATGCATATGATCCAATCATGGTTGTACTTGTGATGTGCATATTAATTATAATTATGAATATGTGATGTGTATGAATTAGTCACCTTATGTATGTATGATGAATAGTGGAACTACTCATTTTGTGTATATATGTTGGGCTAGTTATTATGCATATGTGATAAGTCACTCCCTATGGGAATTAGGGAAATCATGGAATGATATGACCTGTGTGTATGGTTGCATACTATTGATTGGTATTCTCCAGATGCCTCTATGGATACTATTGTTGAGGTATCTTTACCAAAAAATGTGTCATGTGCATTAGATGAGGCCATTTGTTAATAAATTTTTGATGCTCCTACTTGTGATGTCCATGGTATTTTCATGGTGATGTTTTGGATTTCAAAATTTACTTACGCTAGACTATTGACAAGTTCATTTTGCTACACTTGTTAGGGTTATAATGGTGAATCCATTATTTATGATGTGCCTAGAATGATATCACAATTGATAGTGAACCAGGAGGAATTACATGATGGTTATAAACAATAAATTTCATGGACCTATTCAAATATGTTTAGATATAAGAAAGTATGTATGATAAGATGAATATGATTATTATTTCTTATAAACTAGGGCATGTGTTGGAAAGATGCTAAATGGCTTCTAGGTTATCCTGAGGGTGTAAATAAGGAATATAATGCTTTGGCCAAAGATTGAGTCCCTTCATGAGTAAAAGGACATTTGCATAGATATTGTGCTAGAACACATTAAATAAGTTGCAAGTGTCAGTTACTTCATGATAGTATAGATTTCACACATGTTGTGATGAGATGGACATATTGTTCAGGTCACATGTGAGTAGGCATGAATGATGAGATGAACATATTGTTTAGTTCACATGATTAAAGATAAACAAATTTATTCACTGAATCTTTAGGTCATGTGTGAGTGTTTAGGATTGACAACAAAATGCATTTATAGTATCACATATGAGAAGGTATGCATGATAAGAAATTATACTTTTGCGTAAAATTGGATGAAAATTTTGAATGAGATTGTGAGGTTCTCATCTAATTAAGGACAAATGCTTATTATCCTAAACAATTATAAAAAATGGGACATGGATTGAGATGATAAATTGGTTTTATAACAACTCACCATGCTTAAAGAGAAGAAAAAGATGATTGCACAATTTGAATTTATGTAGAATCTTAAAAGTTTCATTTACGTGATATGAAAGAGTATATTATATTAATGTGTGATGTACTCTCTAGTTGTCATTGAGTAATATTAGACTAGGAGTACATGAATTTCCTGAATGATATATTATCAAGTTGTGATCCATAAATTTCCTGAATAATATATGATCAAGTTGTGATTTATCTTAATGATACTTTCAATTATATAATTTAAAAGTGAGATAATTTAAATTTTAATATAATTTATCTGCATATAATCATGTTGAATGTTAAAATGATCCACTACTTGATATTTCATAAGATATTTAATCTTTGTGGTAAGTTAGCACCAGAGAAAAAGTTTAATTAGTGATTAGACCTAAAGACTATGTTAGGTGCATTGCTAAGAAATTTGAGGCAACTTAAGCAAGTTACCAAGGTATATTAAGCTAAGGTATGAATCATGGATTTTATTTTATTTTATTTTTCTTTCCTTCTTTAATAATGAAGAATAGAGTTGATTTTGAGTACTTGACATTGTGATAATCACCTTTGTATCATTTAGTCATTAAAACATGACTATCCTTAGGGGGAAAGGATGTCATGACCATAATTATGACCCAACCCTAAATCCTGTATAACTGATTAGCTGAATATGAAACCCAACCCTAGATTTTGTATTGTCATGTTGATATGGATGTTCAACTGAATGTGAAACCTAATTGTCATAATGGTTAGCCCTAAAATCTATTTTGCAGTCTTAGATGTTGTTTATATAGATATAAAAAAAATTGCTTCAGTTAGTTGTTAAAAACAAATCACCTAAATGATACATTGAATAAAGTTAATTATGGTGTTATAAATGAGTTTCTTTAATCTCATACATAGCCATATGATTGAATTTTATTATTATAACAAGCTAATGTTAGTTTGATTTTTGGAGTGTTATAGGGTAGTTACACACTCTCGTCGAAGAGAGAGAGAGTATCATCGGGAAGGGGAGTCTAGCTATCTATGGACAATTTGTGTGAGTGTAGCACACACAAGCACGTAGTACAATTTCTAGGTCACACATTGCATTAGGAAGGGAAAATAAGGTGTATTGCTTTTGAGACCAAAATTCAATTAAGAATTAAAATCACTATGGTTAATGATTTTATAATTATATTACTTAATAATAGTAATTAATAATAATAATAATAATAAAGATCAAACAAATAATATTTTATAAAAGGAAGAAGCATATACTGAATATTCCTTGCAAGAAACACAAAAAAACTAAACAAAAATATTATGCATTGGGGTGGGACCCACAAGCTGAAAAGGAATTGTGTTAAAAAAATAATATAAAGCTTACCTTAAAAAGGTACACAACCTCATTTTTTTTTTCCAAAAAACATTAAAATTAAAAAGG